>OX578141.1:96164927-96422427 GCA_951213105.1 Amaurobius ferox | reverse complement strand
TTATTCTTGTTAGATGTTCAATCGATCCAAAATTCACTGAGCCTCTTTAAACTGAAATTCGGAGTTTTGGAAAAATACCTACAAAACTTCTTTTTAAAGCACCTATTTAAGAAATTGAGAGAAAAGTCTACTAAAAATCTTACGAGTTTCAAAAGTCTCTGATGCGTGACATGTTCGTTTTAAAGTATTCGCCGTTTCAAACTAATGAAAGATTATTTTTCCGAAGTTTGGTAGACTGTTGCTCTATTTTGAAAATTCCTGAATGTACATTGCATTAGTTACTTTTAAGTCAATTCGGAGAAGAAAAAATAATCTAAACGCATATTTCTGAATATATTTGCTTTTGGATACCTGGATAAAACATTTATATTCATTTTAAGTAATTTTGTGAGACATTGAGCATTTGAAGTAAATGAAGATGGCATTTATGAAGATGAATGCATAAAAAGAGAGAATAATGAGACAAAGGAATGTAAAATAATTTAATTAGGATATATGTCAATGTAAAATAATTTTATTTCGGATCACGATGCATCTTGTTTAAGGGAGGAAGGAAAAGTTTGACACTCCTTTTCTCCACCTTTTTCCTTTTTTTATGTAACCTTTATTTAAATAATATTTATAGTTTAAATTATGAAATAGACCTTCACTTTCTTAAACATAATTATTTCCAATTATTCTCAGTTTTCATGCTGTAACAATTACAAGCAGAAATTTATGAAATGACTTTTAAATGGTGTCAAGTAGTGTACTCTTCATTTTAGATGGAACTGTCAAGTATTTATACACTCTGTTATACGCTTAATTCATATACACATTTTGGGAAAAACTGAAGTAATATCTCTGGAACCGGAAGTGTAAATACTTAGTGACCTTCTGAACTATCTTCGAAATTCAATGCTACATCCATATCAGTCATCATCTGAGATCCATCTGTACCCAATCATAAAAAATAGAAGTTTTAAGGAAAATACAAATGTTTACATAGGAAGTGGAATCTTCAGACCCGGAAGTAGAAATTTTAAGTGAGTATTTATATCCCTTCAAAATTTGATGCTCAATCCATATCAATCAGTATCAGGCTTAGGTAATAATTGATAATGAGATATAGATGATTCAGGAAAATGATTGAACCGAAAGTGAAAATGCTTAGTAAACCACCCTACCTTCTCCATAATTTGATTTTGAATTCATATCAGTTATTATAAGCTCAATTTATAGAGATAGATGTTTCAACGAAGAAATTTTTAGTAAAACGAATAATATGGCAATTCTTTTCAACAAACATTTTTGGAACCAATGATTAATTATAATGGTATCAAATCTCCCCGTACGGAGACTTGATACATGTATGCAACATGCAATTTTAAGTCCCTTTAAGGGCACTTATTACTGCATTTTCAGTCAAAATTGAAAAAAATTTGATTTTTTTTAACCTTTGAAACGTAACATATACACTCAAAAATATCCTGATAAATAAAATATTCCTTAGTTAATGCATCACGTCAATTAAATACCTTTGTTGATCACATGGGCTACAATGTTTACTCGTCTATTTTGAATTTGTAATATATTTTCATGTCAGATGATGTTATTGTAAATTAACCTCAAAATTTTTGTCATGCTTTTATTAGGCCTAGGAAACAAAAAGCCAGAAATCATTGTCATATGATGGAGATGGATTCACTAACATAGAGAAATACGTAAGCGGTAAGTGCGTACAATTCAACATAGCGACCACTAAAACACTGATGATAACCCATGAAGCTGCAAAATTTATTACTGAACTGTGACAATAGAGAAAATACAAGAAATTTCAAAGGTTATTTTCAGACAAAACAAATTTCTGAGAGAAAATGTCTCTAGAAAAAAATTAAAGGAGTTACTTGAAGTTTAAGGCACTTCAAAAATAATCTAAAAGTTAGGAATAATATGTTGTTTGCTCTTTACTCAAATTCAAATAATTAATATGGACCGATTTCTGAACGAAAAACAGAATAAAAATGCATATCTCCTTATTTCTGTACATTACACTTCTTTTAAACTATCATTTTAATAATAACAATACCACTATTATTATTGTTAAAATACCATTATTTTGAATATATATATAAGATTCCAAATGAAGACATATGAATAATAATTATTAAGCTATTGTTTAACTTGATAGACTTTGATTGTATTTCATTTATGTATATATATATATATATATATATATATATATATATATACAAGGTGTCCAGTGCTATCGGTGCTCAATGGCTATTTCCTCAACCGTTAGTCACAGAGATACACTTTCAATTGCAAAAATTTTTTAAATTTTAAAATCTATTATCTTAGAAACAGTTTAAATCACTAAATGCATTTCCGAAATAAATACGAAATATAAATTTTTATACAGTCCCCGGTCCTACCAATTATATTTAGAAAAATCATCCTCATACAATTTTATGCAAAATAAAAAAAATCATCCTTTTACGACCAAAATTGACAGACTTATAGCTGTTTAAAGTTGGAGCACTTTTTGCGCTGAAAAATGGTCAATACGGTCCCTGATTGGTAGGTTGCCTGGAGAAATGGTCAATACGGTCCCGGATTGGTTGGTTGCCTGGAGAAATGGTCAATACGGTCCCGGATTGGTTCGTTGCCTGAAACGGGACATTTTTAGGCGTGGAAAAGCGACTTAAGTCATACAGTTTAATGCTTCATAACTCGGTGAATTTTAGTCGAAAAAGGAAGATTTATATTTTATTTCGCATGAAATTATATGAGGAAGATTTTCTTAAATATAATTGATAGGACCGGGGCACCGTATAAAAATTTATATTTCGTATTTCTTTTAGAAATGTATTTATTGATTTAAACTGTTTCTAAGATAATAGATTTTAAAATTTAAAACATTTTTGCAATTGGAAGTGTATTATTATTGATTTAAACTGTTTCTAAGATAATAGATTTTAAAATTAAAAACATTTTTGCAATTGGAAATATATCTCTGTGACTAACGGTTGAGGAAATAGCCATTAGGCACCGATAGCACTGGACACCCTGTATATATATATATATTTCATTCTGTCACATATATAATATATATACTCTATTCTATCATGAAATTTCATGATAGAATAGAGCATATAGAGTATATAGTGTAGATAGAATATATATATATATATATATATATATATATATATATATATATATAGCAAATTAAAAGTTTCATTATTACCAAAGCATACTAAAAGAGTCTAGGATACCTGGCGAATAGGAATAGTTAGAAATACTACAGTGATTAAAGTATTAAAGAATGACGATGCAAAATACATTTAATTTTTTGCGCAAATGCAGCTTATCAATAAAATGATTTCAATAATAAAAAAGTAATATGAAAATCCAATGATAGAATAGAGAGAAGTTGTAACTTAAAAACTCTAACTTAAAACATACCTACAAATTAAAAAGAAGTATTAGATAGAGAATCAACCATCATGAGAAAATTAAATGCTTATTTCTAGTCATCAAGCTTAAAATAAGCAACAAATATCCATGGTATGGATTCGAAAATAAAAAACAAAAAGTAACCAATTATTTGGACTTGCAAAATTATTTATCGAAATGAACAATTTTTAACCCTAGTGCTTTTCCACGTGTATGCTTGGTTATTTTTAGTTTTTCTATTTTCGATTCCACACCATTGATATTTGTTGATTATCTTGAGCTTGATGCCTAGATATAAGCATTTAACTTTCCTCATGATGGTTGATTCGCTATTTAATACTTCTTTTTAATTTGTAGGTATATTTTAAGCTAGGGTTTTTGATTTTGAGTTACAACTTATCTCTATCTTTGAATTCTATCATTGGATTTTCATATTACATATATATATATATATATATATATATATATATATATATATATATATATATATATATATATATATATATATATATATATATATATATATATATATATATATATATATACACATATATATATATATATATATACATATACATGGTAATGAAATGGTTACAAAATCAAGGCCGCAGGACTCATCAATGCTTAGCAATTGCACATTGTATTTTCAAATCAGTAATTGGTGAAACCCCCCTCGTCGGCAATGCATGCTTGTATACGTCTATATAAGGAGTTATAAAGTCTCCTAATGTCACCCTGCGATACATTCTGACAGGCATTCCTCAATTGTTGCTCCAGATCTGCTACATTTCGGCGTGCCCGGATCTTGCGGCCTAGCGTGTTCCATACATGCTCGAGTGACGAAAGGTCTGGTGACCTTGCTGACCAAGGAACAGCTTCAACAGCACGGAGACAGTCCACATGTATGCGGCCATATGTGACGTGGCATTATCTTGTTGGGAAATGGCGACAGAATAACGTGCCATGAAGGGTAAAGCAAACGACCGCAGAATTTCATCAACATATCGTTGAGCTGTTAAAGTTATACACAGAATGACTAGGAGCGACCTGCTGTCAAAAGATATACCTCCCCACACCATCACACTAGGGGTATGGCTGTGTGCTTGTGTAAAACAAAGGCTGATTGGGACAGCTGGCCCTGGCGCCTCCACACACGTACCCGATGGTCATCTACTAAAGTACCGAATCGTGATTCATGGCTGAACACTATGCGATGCCAGTCTGCTGGCAGCCATGATGCTCGGCTACGACACCACTCCAAACGACTCTGCCGATGTTGTGGGGTTATGGGCAGACGTCTTAAAGGCCTCCGTGAGCGTAACCCCACCTCAGTCAAACGCCGTGAAATGGTGGAAGGTACCACAGGTGGTATGAAAGAGCCTGTAGCACGTTGGATAGCGGACAATGATGCCGTTAAGCCAGTTCGGGCCTATCGCACAATCATCCGATCTTGCCACGCATTAGTGCACCTTGGCCTTCCAGAGCCTCCATTCCGCCGATGAGTTCCTTGTAGCAATCTTTGTTGCCAGCACCTTTGCGCAGCAGTGTCGGTTCGGTGCAGGTGAAGACCTATTTCTCGGTATGACCAGCCAGTTTCACGCAACCCGACTATACGACCACGTCTGAACTCGTCTAATTACTTATGAGGTGCTCAGCAACGTCGCAACCGTATTATTGGTTGTGTCTCCACTGGAACTGCAACGCCGATAACAAACAAAGATAAACCGTCCACATTGTAACCTGTTTTATAGGATGCTAGTTGAGCAGTAGAAATGCTCGCTATGACCAAAGTTAACACACATTGGCTTTCCAAATTTAATCATTTGCATACTTGGTATAAATGAATTTACATGCGAAATTTCGAGATGATCGGATTAATTTTCAGGGGTGCTTCGTTTTTTTTTGTAAAAGAGTGTATATATATATATATATACATATATATACAGATATATACATATATATACAGATTAGAGATAAGTTGTTATTCATATAACTATAACTTAAAATATAAGATAGCTACGTATACAAAGTACAAAATAGAGTGTCATCAATCAAGGGAGTATAAAATGCATATAACCTGCCCACAAGCCATATATAATCAACAAATATCAATGGTAAGAATTCGAAAGTTGAGAAACAGAAAATGTCCAAGCATTAAAGCCAAATACGTGGAAAAGCATTAGGCTTAAAAAAGGAAATCACTTTGAACAGATTCTTCTTAAGGGCCTAGAATCTATTGAAAATGACCAAGAATACTTTTTTCGGATAACGGAGATAGATAATATTTATAAACTCCTACTTTGCCTATAAGCTTAAAGATTGAAAAATAAAATAGGAATCAAATATATTGTAACTGAAAAAAATCTGCACATGTCGTCTCCTAAAGCAAAAATAACGAGATTACTGTTTCCATTCGCAGGAGATAAAAGTGGAAGTCAAATTTTGGCAATAGTGAGATATAAATAACAGTATTGTAAATAAGTATAAAATGTTATTAATTCACATGTAAAAGATACGTAATAAAGGGGCGTGAAAAATAATGAAAGCAATAAGGCAAATTTTATAAGCTGCATTTTATTTATTTATATGCTGCATTTGCGCAATAAATTAAATGTATTTCGCATCATCTTACTTTATTACTTTAATGCCTTTAGTTTATATATATATATATATATATATATATATATATATATATATATATATATATATATATATATATATATATATATATATATATATATCTGTGTGTGTGTCTGTGTGTATTGATCAACATTTGAAAAGATAATCAGCCCTGAAACCCCAATTATGAGGGATGGGTTGTATTATAGATATCACTTAATTTTTTTTAAATTAGAAAGAAATCAAATTTTGCATTTGAGAAAACTGTTTACTCTCTTTGTCCTTTTCTCACTGATTTTGCATAACATATAAACCATAAGAATTAGTCAAAAAGCTATCTTTTAAGAAAGTAAATATTGTAGTGTTATCCCCTTAAATTTATTTTAGCTTAAATAACCTTACATTAACTCTCCGGTCTTACACTGACACTTCTCACGGTTCCCATGATGAAAACCAAGCTAAATTCTTATTTATACTAACCCCTTTGATCTCCACAACACATGAGATTTAACTTTATTTTTTGGCCTCTAAGTTATTTTATTGCTTCTCACCACTCGCGATCCAAACAGACTTTAAATTTGTGTACCAAAGTACCACAAACGCGTATTAAAAACCTTAATTAGTTCCTCTTAATATGGAATAGATATGCAAAATGCGTAGTATGTAGACCCTCTTAACTATTTCACGAAGGTTGCCACACCCGCACGTCGGTTGCGAACTTGCATTCAAGGACGGCCGCCACGCATTCGTGGCGGAGAAAACTGTACCCTAATAGACGGGTGCCACGTACGCGCGTTTTTATGTCGAACGTTTTTATTTGTATACTAGATGGCGTTCAATGTCCGTGCGAACAACCCCAATGTATTTTGCAGATACTTGACCTTGGCATAGGAAGGATCCAATTGATCATTTCTCCATTTGGAATGGTGAAACATAGTTTTGTAATATAAACAAATAGAGCACTTCTCGTAGCATCAGCTATTTTATAATTGAGTTCCGGTTCTAGTTTTGATTTCAGCTTAATGATTTCGTTGGTGAATCATAGGAATTTTTTATATAGTATTTTTTATAGTATTTTTTTGTTTGGGTTTTAGAGGCGTAGCATCAGCAATTATAAAATAGCTGATGCTACGAGAAGTGCTCTATTTGTTTATATTACAAAACTATGTTTTACTCGCTTATTTCGGATAAAAGAATGGGAGCAACTGACGATTCTGTATTCAGATTTGTATGAAAAATATACATCAAATAGAAAATAAATATTTCTTTTATTCCCGAAGAAAGTAGATTTCTTTGTTGAAAAGGTGATTTTTAGTGAATTTTTTTTCGACAGTTAGGCTTAGAGCAAAAAATTTGTCGTCCTTTGGGATTAATTCGTTAGCGAAGTGCTCCGTCCTTTGGACCGGGGCAGTTCCGAAATGCCGCCGTCGCGAAAGGGTTTAAAGAGAACAGCCCACAAATAAAATTCTTACTCCAGGTAACGACGGGTATATTTTCTAGTCAAGAATTATAAAGGCATATATATGTGTATGTCGTCTGTTGCATAAAATCTAAGCGTCGTAAGTGCATGAAATTTAGTACACAAGTACCTCAGGATTCGGAACAATGCACCTCGGAGAGCTTTTATTAAAATTATAATTACACTTTTAGTTATTTTATGTTTTAGCACAACTTTGGACGATTTTCACACAATCGTTCCATTGGCGGCCTAAAATATGTACTAACGCAGACTTTTCTTTTTTTGTCTTTTGAGGGAGTATTGTTACGGTTGTAAAAGGGTATTGTTACGGTTATAAACGGGTGTATTCTTTGGTTTTTCAAGAATTCACTGTGATTTTCATTGCGATTTTAATTAAAGATTTTTATCTTAAATCCCAGGAAACCACTGGTACTTTTCACAGTATTCAATATTTTAATATCATTTTATAAAGTACAATATCATTTAGAATAAAATTTGACACATAATTTAAATCCCAAGCAGCGACGGATATATCTGCTAGTAAAAGGTAGTTCGCTGTGATTTTCATTGGAATTTTAATGAAAGGTTTTCATCTTAAATCCCGGACAACCACAGGTTTTTTTCTAGTATTCAGTATTTTAATATCATTTTATGAAAAACAATATCATTTAGAATACTACTAAGTTTGGCACATAATTTAAATCAAGAGCGTCGTGTATATCTGCTGGTAAAAGATTGTTCGTAAAGACAGTAACGGTGACACAAAGATTTTCAATTATATACGATTTCAGTTATTACCGTAACATTTATACCTAATAATTTTTCTTTCATTTCGTATTCCTTGAGACCATTATTTAACTCTCTGCTGTAGTATTAAGTTCTCATTACTTTTACTAATTACTTTATATACAAAATTACTTTTTAAGACTTTTATTTGCCTTTTTCATCTTTATGGCTTGTTGGAGAATTAATGGATAACTAAAACTGGTAAAGTTTATCTCATTTTTACAATAATAAATTGCTATTTTCATCTGGTTTTGAGATGCAATTATTATAATTAGAGCGAAATCAATTTTCTTTTACTTCGTGCAAACAAATTTGTAAACAAATTGGATTTAATACCTAATTGCGTCTTTTTCGCTATATAAGTAAAAATAGCAATAATTGCTTGCATTTCTTTTAAGTTAAAAATATGTAGGGAATATAAGAGAGGTTTTATACATTTACAAAATTTCCAAACAAATGACAACTATATGCTCTACAAATATGAAAATGCAGTATTATTTTATTATTTTGAATGTAGTGTTATTACAGATAACATGACTTTCGTTATAAGAAATGAGATCTAGTTCTTAAAGACAACGGGCAACTAGACAAGAAGAATTTGACATTTTGTTTCGAAGTTTATATTTAGGATAATTAAATACTATTCGCAGATAATTTATAGTGACTAAATAAAGTATCTTATTGTTATTAATACATGAAAAAATTTGATGTGGATGACTGGAGTACATGACTTTCCCTGCAAACTCAAATTCATAATCCCTTCAAATGAGTTTAATTGCTCAAATTCGTCTTCTTTTTCGACACAGAACGTCCGACCTACCCGAAGGTATACGGTATTTGTTTGGACGGCCGGTAAGTGTCACCCAATTTAGACCGAAACACAGTGGAGGCAGCACTAGTAGGGACAGCACCCTCCTTTCCCTAACACCAACCTCTTGAAAGGATTTACGGAGCGCCATACTAAACGTGCCCGTACTCCGCGTGAACACATGGACAGTTTGGGCAGAGCCGGGAATCGAACTCGGGCCGTCCGAGTACAATCCCTGCGTGCAAACCAGTAGGCTGTCACACCCTTATTGCTCAAATTACCACGGATGATGCTTACTTGATATTACTTCTAATTTGCAATATTAACACTTTTCTTTTTCATAAGGCAAATTCATATTTAAACGCCGCCATCATCTCAAAATTCCGCAATCGATGATATCTTGAAATCAGTTCGTCCTAGAGTAATGAGGTTGATTTTATTTGTTTTTTCGTTAAACATTTCGTATAAAACAGGTATTTAATGAATACTTTTAAACATACGTAGTCTTTAAACATACATGTCGCAAAGAATGGCTAGTCACGTGTTCTCAAAATATATACGATGTCAAATATATGCGATGTCAAAATATATACGATGCCAAATATATGCGATGTCAAAATATATACAATGTCAAAATACGTACTATACTATATGATCAAAAGTGTCCGGACACTTTGAATGTTAGAATGTTTTTCGAATTTCTAAACAAATACTTGGCGAAGTGTTCTGTGACTTTGACGGTGTAAAGAATATGCTTGAACGCACATTTTCCAGTAAAGTTTCGGTGACTTGTGCATTTAGGGGACCACCAAAATATTGAAAAAGGGGGGGATATATTTGAACACCCTGTATCATAAAAAGCTGGAAATTATTTGTAACTTTCACAAAATAGTTAACTAGCTTTGTTCAATGTGTATAAGTATTTTCGCAAAGCGAAAACGTATATTTATGAAGATATAAACGAGTCTTTAAAAAAAAAAACAAATTTTGCTACATGTGTTTTGCTTACAATATCCATAGGGTTCAATTAAATTTCACTAAACTTACAGAACATCTGTCAATGTCCAAGAAAAACATTATACTTCAATTGAAAATTAAAGCATTGAATATACGATGAGATATAGGCATTTGAAGAAACCAAGTTTTTACTGCGCAGACGCGAAATATAGCAATAGAAATATAGCTTTCACGATTTTGTAGTGAATACTGTAGAGCAACTTCTATAATAAATCCATTGGAATATCGTGAACATTCACAAAGATATCGACGATATATTGATCAGTTTTCTCTGACTCACTGAAAGTACCTAGATGATAAGGGGGCTTCCACAAATTGGCGTTTTACAAATTCATCGGACACCCCTGTTCTGAAAATGAACTAGTTCAATTTTATGCAAATAATGATCAAGAGGCTCCGGACACCCCTGTACGTGGTGATAAGTATAATGTTTACATTTTATCAGTAGTCGTCCAAAATAAACTCAAAATTGCCACTGATCACTCAAAATTGTTCGTAAAATAGAAATCTCAAAATGAAATGCCAATTTTCATTGTTCGTTATTTCCATCAGGTTATAACCATATCATCTACTATCTAGTTCATGTCCTTACGACTGATACATATCATTTATATTGTTGTTGCATTGTAACATATATGTCACATCTTAGAAAATCAAAAATATTTGCACTGCACCTAATTGAGACAAACTGTGAAACTTTAAAACAACGTATGACATAAACATAAATTATTTTCCATTATAATATCATATTTTAAATATACATAATAATTATTAACCTCTCTTTTTTATACGCCACACTATTGTTGGATGCCAAATTCTTGTTCACTTACAAGGCGCTCTTCTACGCTTACAAAAACGAATTAAGGAATTGCATTACTCTAATGTTGAAGTTAAGCAATTTTTGGCAATGACTAAATTATGTGTTGAACAAAACACTTTTTCTTTCAATGGAAAGTATTTCAAACAATCTAAAGGACTCGCGATGGGGAATTAATTATTTGTCATCATTTCTTTGTGATTTATATATGCATTATTTTGAAGAAATACTTCAAAGTTTAAATTTAAATACTCCTTACGGTATGTGGATGATACCTTTATTCTTAGATAATGTATTCGTATTCTCTTCCATTAAGAACCTTCTTAATTCCATTGACCCTATTATTCCATTTACAAATTTATTTGAACTTAAAATGAACAATAAACTTTCGTTTTTAGACTTTCTTGTATCTAGAAAGGATTAATCTTTCAGTACTTCTGTTTGTCGGACAGCTAGCTCTGCTTCACTGCCTCCACATTTTCTTTCAAACCGTCCTCCTCGGACAGAAAATTATTGTTCAGTACTACTACTAGACACAACTATGTTAGAGACTTTTCAGTCTGTAAAATTGTTGATCTCTTTAATACATATTGTGCTGACATTGTTTTTTTATTAACACTTTCCAACATAGTGTTTAAAATCCTTGCTGCCCCAGCAGGGAATTGAACCCTGAATCTCCAAACTGGCCAGCGAATGCTCAACTGTTGAGCTACTGGGACGAAATTGCAAGCTCTTATCGTCAAAGTGGACTCTTCAAGTTGAAAAGTGTTTATGACTTTGTTCATTCTGTCAATCTGTCTGTTTGTCTATCTGTCTGTTTGCACGATAACTACGTAAAAATGACTTTATCAAAATTTAATTTTAGTTTATTGTTGAGTCGGTCCGTGGGACCTATGGGAATGTAAATGAATAATATCACCCAATTAATTTTGGATTGAACCCGAGTTGAAAAAGTGAAATACATTGAACTCTATGGGACCCATTTTTTCTAACATTTTTAAGCGAATTTAAAATTCACAAATTGTTTCGAAAATTTTAGGAAATATTCAAATTATCCCATAAAATATATAAAAAAATTTCAGCAAAATATGTTCTATAGTTTTTTAAATGAAACTTAAAATAATAATTACATTCATATTATATGAAGAGATCACGTAACCACTTAAAATAAAATACGGCATCCATCTTCTTTTCCTTGTGTAAAAATAGTGATTTTTAAAGTTCTTTTAAGTTTATATTTAGTGTTGAATGCGTGCTAAAATCGCTTTATTTTTGCATATTTTCTGTGCATCAATACCCTGTGCCAAAACATTTACAATATTTTTTAGTTTAATAGGTCATCAAACTTTAATTATTTCCACAACGAAGCCTAATTTTAATGGATGCACAATGTAAGGTTTTCAAATATAATAAATTACTGTACTACTGTGATAATTTAAAATATATCAACGATGAATGTATCGCATTTTAGAGATGTTTAAATAAAATTGCATTTTAGTTGGAAAGTGTTTCATAATCAATGTTTTATGCATGATTAATCTTTCTGGTTTAGAATACAACTAATTTTACAAAAAGCCTGCTTTAATGTACTTTGCATGATTACTGTTTAGTATTCTGATATTTTAGTTCTACATGTTATATGTTTTGTGGTTACTGTAATTGGATTTTATCTGCTTTTTCCCATTGAATAAATAAATACATTATAGATTAGTATTGGTAATCTTTGGAAAAATCAATCAGGCACGTCTAAAAAAGAATTTATTTTATACACATTTTATCCATATATTGTGGGCATGACGGCATCGTGGGCATGAGACAACTGGGCAAGCTTCCAGCGACTTGGGAGTTACTTGAGAAGTGTCAGAAAATTCAATAATTATACAGTAGTGGAGAAATTACTCATCCACTGAAGCACGTAGTTAAAGCAGGGTAGTTATATAAAACAACAAAATAAATAAATTTTATTCGTATAAATAACTGTTGAAATTGCATACTGAATGTGCATCGGCACAATGGGCGTAAAACGACGTCCACTAAAGTTCCTTTCATTGACCCCTTCAACATAGGCACAGCCGTCAGTATTGATGACGAGCTCGGTCAGCCTGGACAGTATCCGATTGCAGGTTCTCATCTAGTTGTGCTGCAAGTTCATCAAATGTCTTGCCCAGTGTTACAGATAAACGGGAAAAAGAGCATTTCTTATATACTGGAAGGTATGCCCGTCATACGACGGAATTCAAAATTTGCAAATCATTACCTCCCATTTGGCGTCATTTTTATCAATTTGGCGACATTTTCTTCACTTTGGCGTTATTGGCATCCTGCCAAAATTTTTGCGTAGCGTTACGGACGGTCGAAGAAATTTTTATATAGTTGATTCTTATATTCTTTAAAATATATTGAATTTTCATCAATTAGTCTTCACTTTCATTAATTTCGCGTTATTTTTAAAAATTTGGTGATATTTTCGCCAAAATTCGGCAAGTTGGTGATATTTTACAAAGCTTTATAGACGAGAAATAGTTTATTCTTACAATATGTAAATGACTGTTGGCGTCCAAATAAATAACTAGTGCCCGAAGTATCTTATCTCATGAATGGAATGTGATAAATCCCCGAGAATGATATTAACAACTGTATCGCATAATATTACATATGAAAAGTAAAAATATTTTGCAATAGTTAATTTTTTAATTTTATTTTTTGTGATTTTTTGATAAATTTATCTGAAAAAAAATGTAATTTCTCGAGAACGGTTCTTATTAGCGTCCTAATTTTTATGTACATCGTATTATAATGAAAAATTACATAAGAAATGATTGTTTACGTAACTCTATTGAAGGTTTTGATGTTTTTAAGATTTTTCAAAATTTTATTCGAAAGTTTAGAGGTGTTCTAAACATTCGATTGCGTTTTAAAACAGTATGGTTCCAGTCTTCACCGTTTGTAATTTTTGTACCAAATTGTTTTCGAATTTCTCCATTCGTTCATGAGATATCGTCGCCGCATCCTCACGTACATACGCACATACAAACACATACACACACATACACACACGTACATACACACAGACATCACCTCAAAAACATTCGATTCGTGACTAGGGATGCTTGATACGTGATTTCCCGTCGAAAACTCGAATTTGAATTTTCGACCCCGTCACAATACTTCCCTTATATATTATACTATATATACAGGGTGTCCGTACAGGGGCCCGAAAAGATTGAGACGCGCTTTAATTCTTTACCTGTTGGAGATAAGTGGGCAATGTAAATGGCATAAATGTTGAAAGTAAGGTAGGAAGTAAGACGATGTTAATAAAATAGTCCTCCCATTAATTTTCAAAAAGTTACACTTTTTAAATTTTTAAACGACCCCCTTAAACAAATTTGATCAATCAGAACATTTTTATTTTTAATGCAACAAGATCATTAAACAAACCGCATATTTGTATCTTTAAAATCAACTGAATTATGATAAAGGAAAAACACTGACTTATGCCATGTGACAGGCTGTTTCATCAGTGAAAATAGGGATCATAAACAAATTGACGATGGAAATTGTTTAGGTCAAAAATAGTTGATATGTATCAAATTTTTTTATCACCAATGCATCTAAATAAAGCATTACACAGACAGAGATCAAATAAAGCAGTGGTATTCACTACGCGGTTGGGGCACATAATTAAAATATGCATACATTGATAGAAGACCACTGATATAAAGGGACAAATTTCGTTACAAATACTAGAAATACAATTAACAAAACGCAATTCACAAACCATTCTCAAAATGTTTTCCTTCAACTCCAATACATAATTGAGCTCTTCTAATAATGCTTTTGGAGTTCTTCACCACTAATCTTGTTTCAAGCATCAATTATCTTTTGTTTAAGGTCAATTGCGTTTAGTGGGCGAGTATTATAAACTAGTGTTCAAAGACGATCCCATAAGTAAAAATCGAGAGGGTTTAAATCAGGGGATCTGGGGGCCATTCTGTGGCTCCCTTTCAAACCAATCCACTGTTTATCAAAGTTTTAGTTGAGCTAGTTTGTCACAATTATAGTCCGGTATGCAGGCGCGCCATCTTGTCGATAATACATGTTTTTAGAAGCGATAATATTTCCATCGCCATAAAATCCGTTACAGTACCGTTTAAAATAAGGTGCATGTATTTTTCAGCTGTAAGAGTCCTTTCATAAAACACATGACTTATGCATTTTCCATTCCAAATCCCTCACCATACAGAAACAGAAAACTTCCTCTGATGATGTATTTCACGGAGAAAAAAAATGGTTTCGTATTATCCCAATAATGATCGTTATGAGTATTGATTGCTCCATCTTCCGTAAACAAACATTCCACAGAATGTTCTTAATAAAATTCGATTTGATGTCTTGTTGGATTAACAACCAGTTGCAGAATGCTACACGCCTGTCAAAAGCGGAGGGATGAAGTGCTTGAAGTCCATGAATATAAAATGGATGCCAATGGTATTTTCCAAGTGTTCTAGCAATTGACATCCTAGGTAGCCCGAAAGTTTTGCTTGCTTTTTAAATGCTTGTTCGTGGGTTGAAAGAAAAATATGCGATGATGTCAGTTTCTTGGTCCTCCGTGTACAATCGATTTCTTCCAGGGTCAGGTCTTGGCGGAAATGAACCGGTAGTTCAATCTCCTCATCATCCGATAAACAAATGTATGTGAAATTTCAGGCAAGTTTGGATATCGCCGTCCAAAATCCCGAGCAGTTTCTGAATTTATTACACAGAGTATAAATCATTGTTAATTCGAAAAGCTCGTTGTTTGTTAAAAATACCATAATGCACAACCAGTTACGTGTTCTTAATTCGTCAATTCAGAACTAAACATGATGACGATTCACTGAATGATTTCTAATCTTCTTTATTTTGGTATTATATTAAAAAAAAGTTTAGTTGTATTGAATAGAAATAATACTGGGATTAAATACGAAAATTAAAAAATAAATCGTCTGTACTTCATTCTTCAGTTTTTTTTTTAATTCTTTTACTATAAACATTTGAAACGGCTAAATTAGAGTTAAAGGAAAGAAAAAATCGTCTGTGAGTTCCATTTTTCTATTTGGAAAATTATGTTAAATTTCAAAATCAAATACATACTTGCATTTGTTTACTTATTTATTTTAATTGTTTCAAATAAAAAATGGCATGTCTCAATGTGAAAAGTACTTAAGACTCCGTGATTGCATCGTGAGCCTACACAGAATTCGCAAAAATATCTCTTATGTATTATCATCCAGTTTTTTTTTTTTTGTGATATGTCACAAATTTACATTTCTAATTTGATATATGTTCCCTATTCACAATGTTCAATTTTCAATTGAATATAACTCGCTCAATTTCAAAGAACAGATATGCGGGTTTTTAATTATCTTGTTGCATTAAATATAAAATTTTTTTGATTGACCAAATTTGTCTAAGGGGGTCGTATAAAAATTTTAAAGCTGTACCTTTTTGAAAATTAATGGGAGGACTATTTCATTAACGTAGTCTTATTTCCTACCTTACTTTCAACATTTTTTTCAATTTACATTGCCCACTTATCTCCAACATGTAAAGAATTAAAGCGCTTTTCAATCTTTTTGGGGCACCCTGTATGAAGAAAATAGTAATATCTACTGAATGAGTTTGAACTGAAAATTTGAATGAGTTTTCGACGAGAGAGCACCTTTCAAGCACCCATGAACATGAATCAAACGTTTTTGAGGTGATCTCTCTTTCTCTTTATGTGTGTGTGTTAGTGAGTCTGTAGAGACGATATCTCACGAATTAACTATTGTGAAATATATAAATTTTCCCTATACAATATCTTGCGATAAATTTGGTGACATCATTCTCATGGATCTATCTCGTTCCATTCATGATCAAAGTTACTTTGGGTAATACTTTTGTATTTGGACGCCATAATCATTTATCTGCTATAAGAATAACTTATTTTTTTGTCCATAAAGGTTTGGAAGATCGTGGCGGAATGTCACCAAACTCGGCGACTTTTTAAAATGTTGCCAAATTAACGAAAATGTCACCAAATTGATAAAAATGACTCTAAATCAATGAAAATGACGACTAATTAAAGAAAATTCAATATCTTGAAAAAAAAATAAGAATGTACTTTAAGAATAGACCCTATTTTTCCGTCCGTAACATTTTTAAAATTTTTTGTGGGGAATTTGACGGAATATCTCTAACTTGCTAGCTTTTTAAATGTTACCGAATTGACGAAAATATCACCCAACTGATAAAATTCGCCAAATTGATGATACCGATGCCATATCAATGTAATATATATATATATATATATATATATATATATAAATAAATAAATATATATATATATATATATATATATATATATATATATATATATATATATATATATATATATATATATATATATACATATATATATAAATAGTATAAAAAGAAGGAAGGCTTAGCGAGAAGCTTACTTAATGGCGGTAAGGCGTTGTGACCTTACACCCCAGTTGTCAACAAGCTTGTCTTAAATGCCACGGCATTGCACTCCTGGACGCCAGCCCTGGCTGAAGCCAACCCCCGGAGTGACAATAACAATTATCACAAGACCGTTAAAAAAGAAAAGTCCAATGGTAATATGAAGACCATCACTGGATGAGCAACTAGTCCTTTAGACCACAATGACCTGTATATAAATTCGTGTTATCGTTCTGCGGTCCTGTTATTCATATTATGCAAACCTTCATCTGCTAAATGATATAAAATAGATTTTAACTTTGAACAATAAGCATTATTGTTACTGTATAAATTATCAATATAATGTAGCATAAAAGGAATGGGGTATTGCTGTAGATATGCTTGCTGTAGAAATGTCCGATCAATACGGATGTCTTCATTATAGATAATTCTCTGAATTCTAGCCAATCCCCCCAAGAATACATTCCTAAATATATTCAAGTGAAGATTGGAATTCCAATTGATCAGACCGTTTATAGGTATATTAAAACTTTTTCTTTTATCATAGATAGTAAAACTTACAGGTATTTTACTGAAATCTATACTTAAATCTAAAAATTCCACGACATTTTTAAGTGCAGCAGGATTTTCTTTCAAAATTAAGTTTGGTGGGTAGAAATCAAAATTCATACTATAATCTTCATTTTCATATCCGACTATCAAATCATCCACATAACGCAGGTATATGATTTCATTATTAAGATGTGATTGGTTTTCATAACAATTGAGGTACAGATCAGCAAGTATAGAAGAACACATATTAATTAAAGTCTTATATTTAATGAATTCTATTGTTTTCTTCAAGTCGTATTCTTCATATAAAAGGTTTAGGATATTAGATAAGTCTTCAAGATCAATATTGTTGAAGAGTTCCTGAAAGTCATAGGTCTTAAAGTATAATGGATTTTTGTGATATTTCAAAGACTTTATAACTTCTTGACTGTTCTTGATGATGTAACTACCTTTATTATTGATTTGATGCAACAGAGGTTTTTAAAAGTTTAAGTAGAATAGAATTAGCTTTTGTAAGATAAGTATTACAGCCGACTGTAACTGTTCTGAAACTAGTAGGGCACTTATGCAATTTAGGAATATTAATTAAGTATGGGTACTTAATTAGGCCATTGTATTTAATGCCTGTTTTTTGATATAAGGCTTTAATCCTATTAGTAATTTCTTGGTGGGGAAGGTTAACTTTTCGATATAGCATAACATTTTCATATTTTTCTTTTAAGGTTTGAATATAATAGAATTTGCAGGTAAATGCGTAATTGCTTGAAACTTTATCAGTGTATGTAATTATGAACTTATCTTGAATGGTCTTGAGATACTTAAAGTTCAGTTTGCAAATGTCATGTGGTTGATATGTAATGACTATATGTAATGACTATGTACTGACAATTTAATGATTATAATAATAACCCATCTTTCCTTCCCTCCGTCGCAACTCTTGGCGAGAAATTTAGCGGGACGCCGACAATTTGTTGACTATTTTAAATGTTGCCAAAGTGACAAAAATGTCGCCAAATTGATAAAAATGACGCCAAATGGGAAGTAATGTTTCGCAAATTCTGATTTCCGTTAAATGACGCATACCTTCTAGTATATAAGAATTGCTCTTCTCTCCGTTTGTCAGTTACACTTTGTAATACATTTGGTGAACTTAGCGAATAATCACCAATTCGGCGATATTTCCCCCCACATTGACGAAAATATCTTCAAAATTGCAAAAATGATGCCAAATTAATGAAAATTACACCTAATTGTTAAATTAATTATTATAATATTTTAATATATGGACTACATAGTTTATTGAGGATGCTATCAATATAATTGTTTATTTAGTGTTGCGCGAAATATAAGTTAATAGGGTATTTTGAAATAGTTTTACACGTTGTCATCCGGAAAATCGCCAAATATACAATTTAACGTTAAAAATACAGTACCGTAGATCTTATAGATTATTTTTTCATTGTAAAATGAGTAAAGTCTTTGCATTATATAAGGAAAGTCATATCAGATTTTTTTAGTCTAAAATAGTCCAACACTGCCATTTAGATTATATTTATATTGGATATGAAATATCAAATCAAAAATCAATAGTAAACACGTTCTGTTATTTTGTATGATTTGTTGATTTTAGGGAAAATATGATACATGTGGTTATTAATTGAAATCATCAGATTAACTGTCATTACAATCTTCCACTTAGCTAAAGGAATATATGTAAAATCCACAGAAACATAGTTATAAATGCAGACATAATAAAAACCGTATGATTTGGATTTAGGGATGCATCATACGAGTAAAACTATTTAAATTTAATAGTAGGAATTTTGTTCTCAGCGAACAATTACTTTTATGAATTTAGTAACTACTTTTGATGTTTTAAATTAAAATATATTTTTCAGGCAAACAAAATGATCTAACATTTCAGGTAGATACATTTCATGAAGTGCAAAGAACCTCATACTACAACAGGACACCAATTTCACGCTGAGTACATTTATGATTATGATAGCAATTCAGGCTTGAAATGCAACTGTAATGACATAAAATAAATATGATCTTTTGAAGTCTTGTTCAAACACACTTCATTCTTCTACATTGCACACATCGTCTGCAAAATTGCATAAAAACTACCGCATTTGAAAAGCCTCAATTTCCTGTTCATCCTTTTATTTTGATTGATTTTGAACCCTCGGGACCTTTATGCTGCACTGTTTAACATAAAATTGCCTTTGTGTATGAAGTTTAAATCAAGTTTGAATGCGGCAGCGATTTTCAGTGACTGTAAAACATTTCTTTCGGAATGTGGTATTCCTATAAAAATACCATTCTAAACTATGACAAGGATATATTGTTCCAATAAGATATTTTTTTGTGTGTCTTGTAGAAAATCGATTTATTTGCTAGCTACATTTCTGGGGGTTACCTGGGAGGCAAATGTGTGATGATTCAACCTGTTGTCACACATTTATTCAGCCAGTAAAGTGTATGAAATTTAACTGTGAATAAAATATTAATTGTGAATAAAAAATTTTCTTAAGAGACCTATATATATTTTTTTGACAAAAATTTTACCATACTATTGTTTTTTAAAAAAAATTTCTTGAAACACCTATTTCTCAGGATCTGATATACATATAAAATTAGATCGTGACTGATATAAATTTAACGTAAAACTCTGGAGGAGGTAGAGTGATTTACTAAGAATTTCTATTTCCGTTTTATGCAATTTCCTTGAAACATTTATTTCTCGAGATTGGCTATAGATAGAGCTTAAATGATGACTGATATGAATTCCGCATTAAATTATGGAGGAGGTACGGGGTTAACTACAGATCTCCACTTCCGTTTAAAAAAATGTTGAAAAATCTATTTCTCAAGAATGGTCAGAGATAGAATTTGGAACTGATATGGGTTCAGCATCGAAGTTCAGAGGATATATGATTAGTTCACTAAGGATTTCCACTTACGGTTCTGGAGTTGTCAGTTCCGATTTTTTAGGAAATGACAGTGTGCAATAAGTATGCAAAAGAGAGTAAAATGCTAAATAGTTCAGTCAAAAAATAAGCGGGCACCCTATTTGCCACTATATGAAGACTCTTTCATAATTTTTTTGAATTAACAGTTCACATTAAAAGCTGATTAGTGGAGTATCTGATTTTGAAATTTTAAATGAATGAAATGAATTTAATAAAAATAAAATTTTACAAACCTTTCAAGAATATCTTAGTGTAAAATAACCTCATTCTGAAACAAGACTACATTTTCACCCTTAGTATCTTCTTTGATTATGATAGTAATTCGGAATGAAAATGCAACTGAAATGACACAAGAATAAATATGATCTTTTTCTGTCTTGTTCAAATGGAATTTATTTTTGTGCATCATCCACGAAATTGCATGAAAACGACTGTATTTGGAAAGCCTCAATTTCCTCTTCATCCTTTTATTTTGATTAATTTTGAACCCTAAGGGCCTCTATGCTGCACTGTTTAACATAAAATATCCTTTGTGTATGAAGTTCAAATCAGTTTGAAAGCGGCAGGGATTTTCAGTTACTGCAAATCATTTCTTTCGGAAAGTGTTATTCCTATAAAAATTCTATTCTAAACTATGATAAGAAAACTTGTTCCAATAGGATAGTTCCCACTGCGTCATGTAGGAAATAGATTTATTTACATTTTCAAAGAATATTTAGAATGCAATATCTGCTTCATTTTCTTACATTTATTTATCCAGCTCAATATATGAAATTTAATTATGAACAAAATACTAACTGTGTAATTCGCATGAAAAAATTCCTTTAATAACTGAAAGCATAGCCCAAAATGTCTTAGGTCATATATGGGAAAATGCATTGAGAAATAACTTTAAAGTCGTTTGTCTCAGAATTTGGTTTTTGACCTTGTGCGCAGGATAACTCTGAAATTTCTCAATAGATTTTATGACATTTTTTTTTAAATTTATAATGCATTTTAGTCTTTACAAAGTGAACCTAAATGTTGGTGTTGTTGTTGTTGTTGTTGTCCATCCCATCACTATGGGAAATAAAGAAATAAAGAGGTTAGCGACCCAAATCTAATTGCTATACATTTGAATGATTTCTACCCTGGTCGTCACTCCCTCAATAAAAAACAAAGAAAACGGGAGAGGAAGGACCGAATTAATCAGAGAAGCAAACAGTTAAAGAAAGTTTGTTTGGAAATTTTTTTTACAGAGGATTTGTCGGGTGAAGAATTAAATAAAGCCTTTAAGGACCTTCAAAAAGGCAAACAACCAGGGCTTGACGATGATTTTGAGGATTTTTTGACTCACCTTGGGCAATCCGCTAAAAAGTACCTTTTGACTCTTTATAACCGTTTCTGGAATGGGAATCTCAGTCTTCCAACTGACTGGGTGAAGGAAAGGATCATCCCTATCCTTAAGCCAGGGAAAAATCGCCAAGAGATTGGGTCTCACAGACCAATTTCTCTAACCTCCATTCTGGTCAAGACTTTCGAGAGAATGCTGACCTCTAGACTGGAATTTTATCTGAAATCAAATGAGATCCTCGTTGAAGAACAAGCTGGTTTTCGTAACGATATGTCAACCACTAATTCTATTATGAAGCTAGTCCATAAAGTTAAAACCGGCTTTAATGAAAAGAGAAGCTCTCTGGCCGTCTTCATTGACTTCCAGGGGGCGTACGATACGAGTTGGAGGAGCAGACTCTGAAATAAACTACATCTATGCGGAATCAATGGAAACATGTTTAATTGGTATAAAAGATTTATCTCCCAAAGATGGGTAAAAACCCGATGGAACGAGGGGGAATCTGGATATAAATAAAGTAAAGTCGGTTTTCCCCAAGGGGCAGTCAGTAGTTACATCCTGTTTAATATCTATATAAATGATTTGGTAATAAAATTGAACAACATCGAGGGAATAAATGTGTGCATGCTTGCTGATGTTGTAATTTGGACCACAGCCAAGAATTCAAGAAAACTCCAGAATCAAAGGCTAAGCCTTGACAATACTATGAATAAAGCTCTCGAAGCCCTGGAGACTTAGTCTATAGACAATAATATGATCATCAATAAAACCAAAATGTTTTACCAGTTTTTCTCTTTGAGACAGGTAAATGCTGACTTCGCTCTGAGATTGGATAATGCCTTACTTCAAAAGAGCACCAGTACTAGTACATATTTGGGAGTAGTGCTGGATAATAAATTAAAGCTTACAAACCATGTAAAAGCAATTAACGAAAAAGTTGAGAAGAGAAACATTATCAAGAAAAGACTCATTGGAGCCAAATGGGGTAGCACACAGATTACCCTAAACAAAACCTATAACACGTATGTCAAACCCATTATCAAATATGGAAGTAAGGTTCTGGTTTCTATTACACAGAGGAATATAGACTCCTTGGAGAGAGCCCAGAACAGGGCTCTTCGGTTTACAATTGGAGAAGTTAAGACCACCCCGATTGCGGCTATGCAAAGCTATACTTCAAATCCACCAATTGTAACAGAGATAAAGAAACAGGCTGTGAGCACTTTCATTAAAATGAAAACGTCGCATAAAGCGAATTGGATAGAGGAAAGCGGACCTAGCTCCTTAAAAACCCAAATTTCCCCTATTGAAGTTTGTAATAAATTTATACACGAACTTGATGCTAATAAACTTTGGATAGTAACAAGACGTTGGTTAATCCCCTTGAGTATATGGACATTGAAAACCACCTAGAAGTTAATGACTCGGGTAAGAAAGGCATTCCCGACTTAATCCTGAGGGCAACCTCATTGTGCATGTTAAACAAACAATATCCTGAACCTGAATGGACGAGAGTTTACACCGACGGTTCTGGGATACAAGAGAAAGCTGGAGCAGGCGTATATAGTAACTTGTTCACCTAGTACCCTCCTGTAGGACGATATATGCCAAATTTTGATGCCGAAATGTTTGCTATCTCTATGGCACTAGACAATCTCAGGTCAAAGATCAATTGTTTTACTAAAGCGGTAGTTCTGGTTGATTCCAAAGCAGGCATGCAGGCAGTCGCTATAAACCACTACACACAGGCGCCAATCATGTCGAAACTGAAACAAGATCTGAGATCTCTTGAGATTAAAAATAAAACTATCGTTTTTCAATGGGTCCCCTCGCATGTGGGTATCGACGGCAACGAACAGGCTGATTCGTTAGCCAAGTGAGCAACCCTGAAGCAGCAGGCTAATAATACTGTCCCTTCGAAGTCACTTAAAAGACACGTTTGGGAGAAAATTGAGAAAAATCTCAAATCTGATTTGGCAATGAAAGCAAAGGATAAATCTTGGGACAATATCCAAAACCATTGGAAAAATTTCTGCAACAGACCTCGTAAGGAGGCTGTGGCTAAATTTAGATTAAAGACTGGACACGACTGCATGGCGGAACATTTAAATAGGATCGGAATCCTACCTATGAAAGTGTGCCAGATATGTAATGCGAGCGTTATGAACGCTGGGCATCTTCTGCCCTGGACTCGATCAAGAGTCTCAAAGACGTGGTGACCTAGGCAAACTGTATTGGGACGAAAGGACTTGCATGAACTCTTGGTGACCGAACTCTACCCCTCTTTCTTCCTTGTTTAGAGCTGTTGTTTGTTTGTTTTCTCAGTTTGTAATTTGTTTCCATCGTTGTTGTTTGTTTGTTTCTGTTTGTTATATTTTGATCTTTTTGTGATGTAATGCGTTGCCTATTCTTGTATGGATTTATTTCCTGAATAAAGCCTTATGTAACACCAACAACAGCAATATATTTTTTAGAAGATTATGTTGTTGAAATTTCAAAAATTTGGTAAATATTATGTACAACATTGCACAAAATAGATGTAAACTTTAAATGCAACTTAATTTAGTTTCACAATAAGCAATTGCTCTTCATGTATAGTTATATACTAAAAATTTGGCTTTTAATGTAAAATTTACTGAGCAATATTGCACTCAAGCTACCATACCAATTCATTGTTTGATAACTAGCTCATACTTTCCAACTGTCTATAAAAATATTTCTTTTTATTATGTTTTTAAAAAAGTATACATTGAAAGAAAACATAGATTTATTGGTTGAAAATTAAAAGGATGTTTCTGAAGTATACATTTTATAGACAATAAAATGACCAATATGATGAATTTTTCTCACTTTTCAACACTTTAAGAGTCTAGTGACCCTTTAAGAATTAATTAGCGGAATAACTGTTTTAGAAGTTTTAAATGAAAGAAATTGTTTCAATAAAAACAAAATGTTAGATTCCTTTCAAGAAGACACAACTTATAAAGTGTAAATAACCTTATACCAAAACAGGACTACAATCGAACCTTCAGTACATTTTTATTACTATAGAAGTTCACACTTGAAATGCAACTGTAATGATAAAAAATACATACGATCTTTTTATGGCTTATTCAAACACAATTTACTTTTGTGCATTTTACACATCATCTACGAAATTGCATAAAAACGACCGCATTTTGAAAGCCTCAATTTCCTCTCCATCTTTTCATTTTGATTGATTTTGATCCCTCGGGGCCTCTATGCTGCAATGTTTAACATAAAATTGCCTTTGTGTATGAAGTCTAAATCAAGTTTGAATGCTGCAACGATTTTCAGTGACTGCAAAACATTTCTTTTGGAAAGTGGGATACCTATAAAAATTCTATTCTGAACTATGGCGAAGCAGCATTGTTCCAATAAGAGATTGTTTTCAGTATGTCTTGTAGGAAGTGGATTTATTTGCATACAATATTTGACTCCCATTTCTAAAGATTATTTGTGAGGCAAGGTCTATTTCAACCAATCTTCACACATTCATTCATCCAGCCGTATATATGAAATTTGACTATGAATAAAATATCTTCTTTTGAGATCTTTATATATTTGTTTTATTCTGCTTTACTCAGCGCGTATTTTATTTATAGTTAAAAGGACACTCCACCTTTAAAATTCAAAAATGTAGACATAATCATCAGAAGTTTAAACTTTTTAAAGTAAAATCTATAGAAGTTATTGGAATGGAATTTTTAGGGTGTAGAAAAATAATTTTCTTCTTTAAAATAAAATAGAAAAATAATTGAAAATTGAGAAATATTTTATAAAAAATGCTTATAATTTGCATATGTTTTGTGTCGATAAAATAATGTTATTCCGCGCATGATATCTTTAATTTTTATGCATTAAATCAAACTAACTTAGGGTTTTATTAATGACAACATTCATAATATATTTGCATACATGATTATTTAATTATTGTCATATTTAATGGGGCAAATTAATATAGTTTTAAAATTATTTTTTTTAGAATTTTTAACAACTTCTTTGTTTCTAAAATGCTTATATTATAAGTTACAGATATAAATCTAGTTTTCTAATTGGACAACGATGTCATTACTAAGAATACAATATTTCATAAGAATGCATTAAACGGTTCTGGAATATTATGTGCGCAAGTTCAAAAATCAGTATTTTGAGAAAAATGCGGTTAAAGTATACATTTATGCTTGACATTGTATTGTTAATGTATTATATTTTCTTAATATCTCTCGAAAGAATTAGCATTCAGATGTACCAATGGTAATTAAATGTTCAGAAGTAAGCAGACTTTACAACTGGATAATAAAAAAATTAAATTTTCATGATTTTAAGAGTAGTGTCCCCTTATTCCGACATGTACAGCGGCTTGAAAAGTAAAATTAACCACCCTCGTTATTAGTGCACTGCTCATTGTAGAGCATAAGAAAACGAACCATTCGGTAGGGAATAACATCATTTACAAATTCATATACCTTTACTTTGATTAAGGGGCCGTCTTCATATCTCAATACTCGCTACCTTCAAAATTTTCAATTGCCATATCCAATTTTGACGCCAGATTTCGAATCTGCATAAAAACTTCACTTTGGATATCAAGTTTCAATTAATTTGATCTATCCGTTTCTGAATTATTCTACAACATTCGAATTTTACAAGAAATGATAACATTAATGTAAAGGAAAAAGATGTTATAGCTAAAAGTCTGGACAGGCCCGTAAATAAACCACACCTGATTTTTTTATCCATTGCTTTATTCGACCATGTTTAGAATACTATTAGTTGACGAATTAAAGAGTGTTTGATTTTCTCAAACATAAGATGAGAAGTCAGAAAAAAACAGTAACATATTTTAGTAAAGTATCAAATGGCCCAATTTATTAGAATAGTTCTAATCAAGCAACAATAATCCGGTGTTTCACGATGCAGTTTTAACGGATTTGTGGAGATGATCACTGAATTATCTCCATTTTTAAAACAGCAATATATCCTGATATAACGACAGGAAATTTCTAACATTTAGACTAATGGGGATGTAGAATTTGTTTAGGACACATAAACTGGATGTTGCCATTGGAAATTTTGATGTTTGTAGGCAATTTGGTATGAAGACTATGCAAATTTTTTGCATATGAATTTATATAAGTTATCATTCACTATCAAACGATGCCTTTGAATTTGCTCTACAATGAACGATAACAGAACAAGCTTATCACAATACTCTTAATGATAACACTATACCAAATGAAATGAAATTAGAATGAAATATTTTAAATTCGCAAAGTTAGAATTTTGCATTTTAAACCCTAGTTTCAGTAGGGACAGTTGTTACTCAAAGTCTAGGCTGAAAGCCTCAGATGCCGATTACACCTGTGAAAGAAATAGCTTTTAACTCGATAAATGGATTAAATACTAAAATTTGCTCAAATTTTGACTTTGTTCATAACTTTTAAACAAAATCGAGACCTAGAGACAGAATTTGATACAGAGGAGGTACTTAAGGCCCTGTATCACCTTGGACTTGAAGTATCTCCTTACCGATTTTCGCCTCTGTCAGACTGGTTGGCAGACTGATCTGAGGAGCCGTCTATACGATAGTCAGTCGCCACTAGTAGTGATACGAGGGACAATGACATGATACCGGCGCGTTCAATAAATACTGCGTACGACGAGATAGCTCAGTGGTTAAGGCAGGACGATTGCACTCGGAGGACCTGAGTTCGATTCTCAGCTCTGTCCAAACTATTCCCGTGTTTACGTGGAGTATGCAATCGTTAAATCTGTGGGTGCCAAAGTTCTTCCGGGAAGTTGGTGGCAGGGAAAGGAGGACACGGCCCTGTAGATGTCGATCCCACTGGGTTCTTATTTAAACAGTGTGCCACTGTCCCGGCGGTCTAAATTTATACCTTATCTCTTCGAGTGGATCGGAAGATCTGGGCGAAAGAAAAGAAGAAATTAAATACTGGGTATCGTGTCTTTCCTTTCATGACAGGTCTGCATAAAGCCAATGTCCAAAAAGATAATGCTCGCCCGTACACAGCTAAGGTTTCCCAGGAATGTTCTGTCATATTATCACATATACTTAGCCTACTCGGTCGATTTATCTCTCATCGAGCTCTTATGGAACCAGATGAGATTGTGGCTTTGACTACAAGTGTACTTGATCCAGAGTGGCAGTTGAAATATCTGTAGACAAATCTGTCGCAGGATAGTATATAACGTCTGCATGCCTTCATACCCGACCGTATCGCCGCAAGTATCTAAGAAAGAGGAGGTCCTACAAGATACTAAAAGTAACTTCAAACTGCATCGTTGTTACTCAAAAAATTATGACTTCGCTACGATATTGTAATCACTTATTATAATAATTACTACAATAAAACTTATAAAGTTCCACTCAATTTCAGCGCCTCCTTCTTTGTGCGTAATTGTACCCAATGAACGTATATAAAAGTAAAAATTCGAAATGACTTCTTCCAGGCTTAATATTTCCAAAAATATGTGACTTCCGTGAAACTTTTTTCAGTCAAGAGAATGATTTGATTCAAGTTTTAATCTCCTACACCTGACCGTGAAACAAAGAGAATTAAAACATTGAATAACTGTAATAACCGTGTATGGCTGGAAATTGAATTAACGAATTTACATATTTTTTGATCGATTCGTTAAGATTATTAGGAATTGGTTTATTGTTAAATAATTTATATTTTAGCTTCGACACTATTATTTCAGTATTGTCTTCAGAAACGTTGGGTATTTCGTAAGCCAAAAAGGAAATCAACTATAGTAGTAAACCGCTGATAAAATTTAAATATTGGAAATATTTTGTATTGTATTTGACTTGCGAGAGAACGTGAATCTTAAAATCAATTCATCACTGGGATATACTGTCGAAAACAATTCCCATACCCGTATGTTTTTCACCTAATAAATAAAACAGATTCCTCCTATATCTTTATTTTCGATTATTTTATATCATAGAGATATATATTGCCACTTTTATTTTAAATTGTATATCCATTTTTGAGAATACTGTGCCATACATATTTTAAGGTATACTTTAAAAATATACCCCTACGGCACAAACAGTACAAAATTGCAAGAGGAGATTTCAAATTTCTTTTGCTGCATTATTAAGATACTCTATTTTTATAATGTTGAAGTATCGACGATTTTAGATAAATTAACTTTATTTTTTAACATTAGAGATAACATGGTCTTAGTTAAAATAACTTCAATTAAGCTTGGAATATAATTTATCCACACGCTAAAGATTGTGGTGGAATTTTTTTTTTACAAAAATGTCTAATAATTTATCAAAGAATGCATTCAGATATTTTTAATTGCAAGTTTAGTAGTTTATGTTGAAGTGAATCGAGTAGCTTCTTAACAACGACTCATACCTGATTGTGTGCGAAAGTTTCGTTGATATAGTAAAACTCAGTCGATTCGAATAAAATTTTGTGCGTTGCAAAAATTCGAATTCGAGTTTTCGAGGAGAGGGCAAATTTCAAGCATACCTGAACGTGAATCGAAAGTTTTTGAGGCAATGTTTCTGTATATATATATCCGGATAATTTGGAATTAATACCTAATGAAACTACTATTAGTAATAATATTTATTATTTGGATTTAAATCTTATTATAGAACTTGCTCATGGGATAGTTACTAATTTATATGATAAAAAAGATTTTTCTTAATTTAATATTAATAAATTATTACCTTTTAATTCCTGCAACTCGATTCAATTGTTTAGAAACATTATGCTTAATCAACTTTTTAGAATTTATAGATTATCAGATAAAAAATTTCATGCTTTGCACATTAATAACCACAAAATTACCAGTAAAATGTATAAATATCCTGCATATTTAGTAAATGGTATAGTTAATAAGTTTCGATTAGCCTAAAATTCTCATAATCTCTCCTTAGTATCTTATTTTAGTCGTACTTCTTCATTCTCTTGAAATTTTATTTTCATCTTTTTATCTTGAAGCTTTAACTGTTGAATATCTCGTTTTATTGCTTTCACGCAGTACAGTTTTTATTACTCTCTTTGGCAACAGCAAATCACATCTTTTCATTTCTGCATATGGCAACATTGGTCTAGTCATATTTTGCTCGTCATGGTTGTACTAATGAAGTGTATTTTAAGGTATTTATGTTTCCTTTATTTTTCCAATCTATATGCTTGTCGTCCATATAACACAAGTTTATAGATAAAATCTATCTTGTGTTTCAGAAACAAGCATTTTTGTATTCATTTCGAAGGGATATATGGACTTGACGAGAATTTTTTCGAAATGAACTTATCTTAAGACTAAAGCTCTTCCATGTGCAAGCTTTTTTGCTTGATTTTTTTGTTTTCCTATTTTCATTCCTCATCTTTGAAATTTGTTGATTGTCTTTGTCTTTATGACCTGCATTACGCTTTATAATTTTTCCCTTAATACTTTTACTTAGTATGGTATTTGTTTAAGGGAAATGGTGATAATAAATAGTATAGGTTTGTAAAATGGTGATAATAAATACTATACTTTCGTCTCGTGGATGACATTTTTGTGGGCCAATACGAACAAATGCCTGAATTTGACTTCAGTTTCCACCCTGATAAGTTGGATCTCATAGAAACACACATGGAAAATAAAAATCAAGTTGATTTCCTGGATATTATTATCCTTTACGATAAAAACAATTGTTTATATACCATTTTATACGACAAGAGAAATACTTTCAAGACCAGCATCAATCACGTTATCGATTGGAACTCAAATTTGAGTAAAAATATATTACGAAATATTATAGTCAATCATCTGATACGCAATCAAAGAATCCATACTTTCAAAAAAGATCGAACTGAAAATGACAGAAGAATAATGCAAGAGGCGATCAAGAAACATTATCCCGCAAATTTCCTTAGACATTATTATAATACTGTATACAACGCTGTAAAAAACGCTTATTTTAAGGATATAACTTGTACACACCTATGATCTTATCGATTTTGGAAATGTAACTGTGAGATTCACCTACACGGAACTTGCTGATAGCGCACCCTAGTGGTAGTATAATGCTATATATGGATTGCACTCCCCTTAGTTAACGACTCTCGGCCTTTTTCATTATGTGTTTTACTTCGGCTTTGTACTTCGGACTTTTCTTCGATTCTTGAGTTTTGTACTCACTTCCACGGTCAGTGTCTTGTGCTCGACACCATTTCGGAGGTCAAGTTTCGGCAAAGTATTTGGTTCCGGGAGTGTTACCTAGGTGCAATAGCATGCTATAACCGGGAACGAGGGGTCACAATCCCCCTCGGCCATTTATGCTTTCCCGTTGGCTTGATTCCCATTTTTTCCTTAATACTTTTATTTGCTATGTAACTGCTTTACATACGCGAATTACAGGGTCGGAAATGAATGAAGGCGTTACAGGGCGATGGATTGGGCACGGTTGTCCCATAGCTTGGCATCCACGATAGTCCGATTTGTTGTGTCTTGATTTCTTTTTGTGCTGATATCTCAAAAGTCTCGTCTATGACACTCTTGCGCTTTTATGTTTCACTTCCGACCCGGTAAACTATGACGAAAAATGTCTAGTGTGCACTTCCACGTACTTGGTTTGGTGTGTACTAGTAAATAAGCATTTGCTATGTAATTTTTTATTAGAAAACTATTAACATAAACTTTAGAACTCTAGTATAAACCGTTCCCGAGATATTGCACATTTCTCAAATAAATTTATAAAAAGATCACATAAAATTAAAAAATAAATAAATAAACTACTGTGAAATAAGTTCATTTTTCATATGTAATATTGCGCGATGAATTTGTTATCACCATTCTCGTGGATCTAGCTCGTTTCATTTACGAGAGAAGATACTTCGGGTAATTGATTTGTATTTGGACGCCCATAGTCATTTATTTACATTTATTTCGTTATAGCTCTCGAAAAAATTTAAGCAATAAAATAAAATTTTGTACGTTTTGTTTTCTATCAGTAAATATCCGACCAAAGGCCTATTGTTTATCAATTAGTTCAAACTAGGGGGCCCAAACACTTTCAATTAACTGAAATACCTTCACTTTTGTAAGAATTTTGTTTCAAAACTAAAAAAAAAACATTTATAAAATTACTATCATGTTATAATCTTTAAAGATAACTATTTTATTGTAATTGTTTTGTTTAGAACCGAATGGCATAATTTACTGAACGATAAAATGCTGAGACAGTTTTTTAACTAGAAATTTTCCTCAGGGAAGCAAGATTTTTCTTAAAATAAAAAGTCGAATTACATGATATTTGGTATTTTTCCTTTTTATCCTTAACAGCAACTAGCCTGTTGATTTTTAGCGGGATCTAGTTTAAAGAATGCTCTAGTTTGTGTTACTATTTTCTAACAGAAACGACCTTTTCAATCGGTATTGAAAATTGTGCATTTTACACACCATATTTTCTTATATTATTGTAGGAAATTTTGCACAGAAATTTCTCTTTCCCTTTTAATGGTCATTTTACTTTTCCTACAGTACATAGTGTTTCTAAAGAGAAAACACTGTGATACGATAAAACATCCGATTCTTGGATATTGCTAGTTTTGAGCATCCCTGTATGCTAATCAATTATTTTTTCAGTTATGCCTGTGTGTTTGTGGAGACTATATCGATCAAACAAATTAAGAGAACCGTATAAAATTAGGAGCAATGTAATTCAATTGGTAATTGTTATAGGCCTACTCATTTTTAGAATGGTTAGGCCAGGAACAGCCTTTAGTTGTTTGAGCATTTATCTTTAAATTGGAAATATATATAAAAAATAAATATTTTTTAATATTCTAACAAAATAGTCATTTTATATGTACTTTTGTGTTTAAAAGCTTATTATATCATTTACAGAAGTTTGCCGATCTCAAAATGTTGCACATTTTTAAAATGTAAAACGAAAAGAACTAATAATAAATATTTTCACTATTATTAAATGTGCACACCATAAAAGTATCTATAGTCAGAAATAAATGGGCACCATTGTTGAGAATTTATCACCAGCCTTATAGAGATATTAAAAAATATCGGACACAGCCAACAAATCTGGTGATTTGGGGACCTGTTCCTTTAAAATTTCACCCGGACTATCCCCAAATTCGCCGAATTCTATCGATTTGAAGAGTTTTTGGAGGGTATGGGAGGTTGTTTGGTTGTATTTGTGGGAGTTAGTTCAGAGTGGGGGGAGGGGACTAAAAATAAACCGTAAAAAATAAATACATTGTTTCTATCAAACAAGTGTGCGCGTTTTAACTTTTAGTACTTTTAATTAGATATAAATGAGCAGTGCTGGCTGTAGTTATAATAAGCCGTTCTCGAGATATTTTAAATCTACCTTCCCTCACAGAGAAATATCATTACATTATCAAGGAAATTGCATGGAATTCGGTATTATTCTATTATTTTCCTACAGCATCGCCATTTCTTATTCTTTTGGAAAATATATGTGCATGACACATTAGATTTTTTAAAAATTTTAACATCTTTTAATATATTATTAGTATTAAAGAACATGCATTTTCACTTCTTGTTTTCAATAATTAATTGACATTTCTTTGTTAAGTTTGAGCAAATTCAAATATTTTTTTAAACTCACTGAAAAAATGAAAATGGAAAGCAATTAATTGCAAGATGTTTAAAATCAAATAAGCATTTATCTGTTTCATTCTTCTGCGTTTCTAGATGGAAAAACTGATTCTATTTTCGACAGAAATGAATAAAAGATCACAATATTATGTTTGTAATTATGAATTGAAAAATGAATTTTTGTTTTAGTACTTGGTAATATACCTTTTATTTTATTTTAATATACATTTTAAAATGATAATGAGAAGAAATGAATAGAAAAATCAGTATTTGCATATCTGCATTATCTATTACATATTTATACAATTGTATTCTCTCTACAATTCCATCTACGCATTGTAGCTACATTGTTATTTTAAAAACTGTACTTCTCGACTATACTTGCGCGTAAAAGTGAAACGCAGAAGGCCTTACACGGTTTTTATCTGGATAAATACTGGTGTCTATGGATAATTAGCTGCCTTCAGCCGGTCGTCTGGTGGCTTTTTAAAAAGCTTTTAATTTGCAATAGCTTTCTTGTAGTAACTGCCCAGCACATATGCGTTTGCTGCGCGAGAGCACAGAATACCCGTATCCGATATACAAATCGGGTACGCCAGATACGCGAAGCATGGAGTAAAAAATAATTGCTTCTGACCCGCCTTTGGGCTGCTGCGCAGACTCAGGGTGCACAAACCCATACGCGGTCTTCTGTAGTGCTCCCAGTGCGTGACCACGAAATCAACGCATGATGTAATCTAGGTATGATGGCTGTGCGATTATAAAGTGGACATACATTTTTTTTACTTCGTTTATATTAGAAATACATTCGGGAAATTGAAAATGAGCTTAAACAAGCAATGAAATTGCATATTTTGGCAATGTGAAAATATTTCTATAACGAAAGTTAATATAGAAGTTATTTTTAAAATGAAACATGAAAGAGGAGTTGAAGATGAAGAATTGAACATTTTGGTGAAGTGTTCGCCATTGGTATAGAAGTATATGATACAGTTAATGGATTTCTTATGTACAATTAGATATTTTTGTTTCCTACAATAGATGATAATGTATAGAGAAAGGTTTGGAATCGTGTCGAAAATCGACGGTTCTACACGTTTCAGGTACTATAGAAGACGAAAAACCAATTTTAGCGTGACATCTGTGTGTCTGTTTTATCTATCTGTCTGTTTCATCTGTTTCATTCGTTTGTCTGTTTCATCTGCTTAGTTGGTTCATCTGTCTATCTGTAGGTCTGTCTATTCACTGTATGTATACACTCTAGTTCCAAAGGAAATTTAAAAAAAAATAGTAGGTAATTTACTTGTGGGCTGCTCTGGTACTGAATAAATTTTGACACGATTCGGAAAAATAAAATTTTTCTTTCCTTTCAAAATGACCCCCAAAATACGTAATATCTGAAATACAATATTAAATGCGCTAAATATGTATTAATTAAATGTTCGTTTTATACGTAATTTTCATCGATGAAAAGAATAAGACCAACCACCAACCTCATTACTCTATGATAAAGCATGCTTGAGATAGTAAGAATTTTTAGAATTTTGAGGAGCTGATTAAGTTTTCACCGTAGTTAAAATCTATGCAGTGAAAATTGTAGGATTACCTTGGTGCTGAATAAATTTTGGTACAATTAGGACAAATTGGACTAGCATTCCCGAAATTGCCCGTAACAGTCAAATTATAAAATAAATGCTTAAAAGTTCTCATTAATAGCTTGTTTTTTACGTAATGTTTAACGATGAAACGAATCCAATGAAGACCAACTCCAGTACTTTATGATAAATACTTAAATATTGAGATATTGAAGTTTTGTGAAATTTAGAGATGGCGACATTATAAAATGCTTTAAGTTTTCTAATGAAATAGAAGACGTACTAAATCTGCAAATTAGATACAATATCAATAGAAGCTTCGCCAGAGAAAAAAATTGTGTGAGGTGGTGTAACCAAATATTTTGTTTCCCGATTTCTCCAAATATAATTTCTCCGAACTTCAATGGGTTCCGATGGGTTTCTGGAAGAAGGGAATTCGCCATCTTACTGCCTTTCCGTTGGTGACGCCACTGAATATCAAGTCCAACCGGGTCAATTTGTGCAATTAAACTCAATGTAACGGATTATGAATTTATGTTTGTAGGGAAAGTCATATGCTGCCGACATCAGATTTTTTAACTTCTCTTTGTAAAAGTTATGTTGTGTCCAATTTCACTGTAGGCCACAAGAATTTCGTCCCAGTAACTGAATGGATAGATCACCGCCCGGCTGGTTTGGAGATCCGTGAAAAAGCATACCGAAAAATTTAACCCTACCGATTAAATGCAGTGATCATTGAGGTCTGAAAAAAAAATGAGTATCGATTTTTTCAAAGACCCTAAGATTTATGGCGGCTACTTTCACGATTCAAGAGTATAGAGACTCACAGGATGGTAGCCTCTGTAAAAATAGTGGACGTTGGTGTAATTCAGATTGAAAGTTTCAGTTCGATTTGAAAGCTGAAGAAGAAGAGTAGAGGGTTCACTTATACTATAAGAGATAAGAAGTCATTCCCAGTAGCTCAAGTACTCTCGCCAGTTCGAAGATCCGCAATTCGAATATCAGTTCACACTTGGACTCTTAACAATTATTGAAGGGAGGATTATTTTTGGTTTAGAAAATGTTATATGTTTGGCTTGTCTTTAAGCTTAATTCCGGAAATTTAAATTCATTTCTGGAAATGAAAAATTTCAATTATTTTTGCAAAAAGAACTGTGAAGCTGGTGTCTTGTGGACTATATCTTTTTTGTAAATATAAACCTTAATAATTGCGTTTTGAAAATGTTTGTGTCTAATCTTTAAGGTTATTCTAATAGTTTCTTTCAGGGCTTGAGTGATTTAGAAAGACCAATAGCACATCTGGACACAATTCGGGAGACCCCGTTCGATACGTGGCTCTGGCTGTTTTGTTTTAGCAGCATTAAAATTAACCTATTAAGCGCCAAGTCTCCCATTTTGGGAACCTTGGATTAAGATTTTTTTCTAAACAAGTAATTAAGATACATACATTTCTTATTTTTTTCGGTAAATATAAAAGTATCTAGCTTCGTTAGTAATTTTTTCAAAAAGTTTGTAATATAAATTCTATTTTTAAAATTGTTCAAATTTAAGCAAAATTGCCTCTTTTTACTTCATTAGAATTCACTAAAAATAATTAATTCGAGTGCGAAAGATTAGAAACATTGAATATGGAAAACAATTGTTTTCTTTTTTAAGTCATAACAAACAGGAGTCAAGAAAAATAATTTAAAAGGGTTTTACAGTTTTTGTTTAGAAAGGTCCCAAAATGGGAGACTTGGTTTGTTCTGACTAGCAGAATAAAGTTCTCCCCTCTTTTAAATGGCACACCCCTTTTGCCTTCTGTTTATTCTTTACTGTTAAAGGTCAGGCCCCTTTGTTATTGAACATAGTAACTTCTCTTTTGTTGTCAAGGTCGGATGTTTTCCATTATGTTCTGATGAATGTTCTAGATAAGATAAAATTCTTGGTCATTTACGCGATAATAATTCAATCGATGGCTCTGACAAATTGGCCAAAGTTAGAAGATTTATTGAGATATTTTGCAAAAAATTGCAGCAATACGAAATATTTTCTGAATCTTTAAGCATTGACGAGGAAATGATCTCTTATACAGGCAGGCATTCTACAAAAATGTATATGCGTGGAAAACCCATAAAATTTGGTTATAAATTGTGGGTTCTTGCTTCTTCTCAAGGTTATACATTTAATTTACAAGTTTATATGGGAAAAGAAGCAGCAGCCGAAGACAAAACTCCCCTTGGAACAAGAGTTGTCTTGCATTTAATACAATGTGTAGAAAATTGTAGAAGACACAAAGTGTATTTTGACAATTTCTTTAACTCTCTGCCATTGCTTGAAGAAATGCGAAGAAGGGAATACCGTCTAACTGGAATGGTGAGAGAGAACCAACTTCAGAACTCTCCTTTACAAGACAGTAAAGTTTTGTTAAGAAAAGAAAGAGAGACATTTGACTACATTATAACAAAGGATATTGGTGTAGTAAAATGGAAAGACAATAAAGTTGTATGCTTAGCATCGAATTTTGAATGTATGAAGCTTATGGGGCAAGCAAAACGCTGGTGCCAAAAATCTAAAAAGAAGATTAATTTGCCTCAACCAGGAATAGTTGGATCTTATAACAAAAATATAGGCGGCGTAGATCTTCTTGATCTCTTTGTGAGTTCATACCGACCAAGAATAAAGGGTAAGAAATGGTGGTGGCCATTTTTCACCAGCACTCTGAACATGTCTGTGGTAGCGGCTTGGTGGCTCCATCGCCAGAAGAATGGAAAACTGTCTCAATTGACATTTTTACGAGACATTGTGATGTGTTTGATAAAATCTGAGAGACTGGAATCGTTGCCAAAACCTCGACTTGGACCACACACGCCAGTGAACTCTAACATACGTTTTGATGGTGTGAATCATTTTATCACACAGGTTGGCAAGCAATCGAAATGTAAACTTTGCAACACGAATACTCGCCTATGGTGCGAGAAATGTAACGTTATGCTGCACAAAAATTGCTTAGTTCCCTTTCATACAAAAATGTAAAAGAAAAAAGAAATTAAACATGTAAGAAAATTTACGAGTTCTTATTTTATGGCTTGAACATATTTAATATGCATTTAAGGGATAGATAATTAACTATATTAATCATATAAAAATAATTTTGGGGATTTCTAACTTGATTTAGGAAGATATTAAAATTAAACATTCAATTTTCAACATTGTTGTGGAGGTATCTATGTTACCCCCATTAGGCGCCAAGTCTCCCATTTTGGGACCATATTATTTCTTCTAACCAAATAAAGATTTTTTAAAATTTTAAACTGAATATGATTAGAGACGTATATTGAACCTCAAAACATACAAAAATTCAATCAGTGCGGTTCATATAGCGGTTTTTAATGGGTTAAATATAATTCTTGGAATATATATAATACATGGAAAGGGATATACTTGATGATTTTAATAGTTTCATACATGGTAAGAGCGGGTAGACGTTTAGGGTGCAGCTGTCCAGTTTATATCTCCAATTCTGCTCGACTTTTTTTCAGAAGCTAAAATTGGGTCTATTACTCTACATATGATGTATTTTATATGGTTGTAATAAACTAATTTACAACGTAAAATGCAATGCAAATCAAGATAAACTAGCATACGTACGTTTCGGCAATCAACTGCATTTTCTTCATCAGTGCAAAATGTCGGAATCTAAACGCCCAAAAAAGACCAAGGGAATGTCGGTCAAACTGAAATGGCTAAACGACATTACAATATAGGGGCGCCACCTAGTGATACGAAAGGAGAAAAATACAATAAAACAAAGAAATATGAACATAAGACACAAACAAGAAAAAAAATAAAATAAAAGTCAGAGAATAAGAAAGAAACAATATATAGACGTGGTCACGCCATACCCAGTAGAACAATGGATGCATTGACAAATCTTTAACTAGATTACTGGAGTTTTTATTAATATCAAATGCTTAAGGGATTTTCATTTTATTTTATTTCCTTGCTTCTTATTTTTGTTGTTCTATTTCCTTTTCGTGTCACATGGTGGCGCCATGATCTTGTGATTCTGTTTAGCCATTTCAATTTGGTCGACATTGTCTTTCGCTTTGTTGGGCGTTTGGGTCCAGATTTTATACACTGATAAAGAAAATCCAGTTGATTTCCGAAGCGTACCTATCCTTATTTATCTTAATTTGTGCTGCATTTTACGTTGTAAAAGAGGTTATGGATTGTGGGCAAAGTTACGTGCTTTTATTTTATGTTATGATTATTTTTATTTTTAGAAAAACAATATTCGAAAACTTTAAGGAGTCTGTTTTGTTCATTCTCACTAAAAATCAGTATAATCCTTATGATCACTGATTTAAATTCCACATTCATTTGTGAATTGATCAATTTGTTGACTATTTTGCGATTATTAACTCGATATAATTTTATTTATTTTTATGATTATTTTCATTTCTTAAAAAAAAATATTAAAAAACTTTAGAGCGTTCCCCCTTGCCAATTCTTGCTAAAAATTAGCATGACTCTTATGTTCACTGATTCAAAAAATCTTACCAATTTCCATTTGAATCTGTCAAGCTGTTTGAAATAGAGCGCCCACAGACTCGAAGTTAAATAGACACACACACATGGTTCAAAATCATTTGATTCCTGTTTAAAGATGCCCACTATTTCAAGAGTCAGATTTTTGGCTTTACCACAATATATTTCGTTTATATATACTATACATTTCAGGGAAAATAAAACCATATTTATCTCATAAAATTTGTTACAAACTTAGTTGATGTTGCTTTAAAAAATTGACTTAGATATATTAAACCAATGAAAATATTTTTGCATCTGTTCATATAATAGAAGTGGCATTCCCTACAAATATCGTATCAATCAATAACTAATATCACAATCACCGTAGTTAATTTAATAAAATGAATGACTATTCATATATCCCTATCAGCTCATCTGCAGTACGCACATATAATGCGGTTGCTGTTGGCCCTTTAACAATCCGTTTAATCTATTGAGAATGAGTATAATGAATTGGGATAATATTGAGAGATATGAATACTCAAATGATGTTAAATGCTTTGAATTGCATAAAGATTTTATGAATTATAAATTCAATGTGTAGTTTTGCTTATGGTGATTAAATTTGTCAAATAAATGTTTATTTTGCCTATCTCTTAAATATGCAGATTCCATTTCGACAATTAAAGCTTGCGATTTCGTCCCAGTAGCTCAACGGTAAAGCATCGGCGGACAAGTTCTAAGATCCAGGTTCCAAGATCGTTATCAGGTATTACATTCCCGGTCGGGGCAACAAGGTTCGTTGCAATGTCGCCAGAAGAAAATGAACCCTGTATGCTATTGCGAAGATGTCGAAGGTCTGAAAGTGATCCTAGTACGACTAGCAATGAGTCAGTGGACTCTGGGATATGGAGCGCAGATTTCAAAGCAAGAGGATAATGACCACGTAGGAAGCTAACCTGGAGGTTAAAAATAGCATCAGGAGGCTAACCTGAAGCAAAAATAGCATTAAGAGGCTAACCAGAGGTAAAAATAGAATTAGAAGGCTAATCTGGAGTAAAATTAGCATGAGGTGGTCAGTTACCTTGTCAGTTGCAAGCTAATCTGACAATAGACTGTAGATCATGCAGAGTCCACTGGTACGTGGAAAACCACACGTCCAGTAAGGACGCTAAGTAGGCCGGTTTCGTAAAGGGAAGTAAATTAAAATGCATTTTATAAGAAATTGAAATGAAGAGACAAATTTTAAAACAAAAAGAAATAAACATTTATTTTGTGATATCCATTATTAACATTTGATCAAGTCAGCAATTCCACAATTATTGCTTAATATTCCTGCACTTATAACAGCCCATTTAATTTTACAATTATGCATTTATATCCGTAAAACCATTATTAATAACACCTCTTTTTTCCTACTTTACCTATGGGATAAATCTCCCGCTTACAATATTTAATTCAAAATACTGAAAATTTCTTTAATTTCCTTTTGTCTTATATGCGAAATACATTTCCCACAGCCTTCATTAAATTCAACAAATCTTTCAATAATCCTAACGCTAGCTTAGCTTAACAGAGAGAGGGAGAGAGAGAATTTCACAATTGGCCTTCGTGCAAGATACATGTAAGGAAATAGCCTACCTCGGTTATCACTGTCGACCCGGGCTTGTCGGCGGCTCGTAACGGCTTTCTTCGATGGGCTCCGTATCCACGATAGTTCGCCCTTGCGACCTCCTTTCAGCACAGTTCAAATTCAACTCCTCGTTCGATTTTCAAATTTTTAAAGTTTTAAGTTTCTCTCCGTCTCTCCCCTCTCTCTAAGGCCCCCAGTCTGTCATTGGATCAGTAAATATATAAACTCCGCCTTCCGGCTGTCTTACTGGCCAAAGCCCCCCTTGAAATATCAGATCTTTGAGTTTTTGTCTTCCTGGTGCAGAAAGTTCTCACGGACATTTTCCCATGTCCATGTGAAAATTAATTGACCTCTCGGGTCAGGAAGTTCAACCCTTTCCGTTTGTCATAGCACCTAATGCTGACATGAATATGAGAAACCCCCTCTTTTTTTCTCGAACCACGTCCGGCCCAGCTGCGTTATAGGGAGCGTTATACATATTGTCTCGCTGTAAGAGGGACCATCTTCTTAGGTCTTGTTTCACCTTTCAAAACAGCAATGTTACATTGGGATTGGAAATCACAATATAACATCCACTTCAAGAATAAGAGTTTGCAATTTCGTCCCAGTTGCTCAACGGCAGAGCGTTGGATGGGCAGTTCACAGATCCTGAGTTCGATTCCCTGTTAGGGCAGCAAGGTTCTTTACAACATATTATGGTATTCAAAACATTCCACTAAAATATCTAAGAACATCTATTCCCAGTATACAAAATTATCTACGAATTCGAATTTGTAGGTAAAAACATCCTAGTCCGATATTCAAACAAATTTATAATAAAAAAATATGAGGATTGGTCATCTTACGCCGAACTGAAGACGCTGAAATAGTAGCAAATAATATAGATGTATCATATTAATCCTGTTACAATAATCGGATAAACATAATAGAAGATATATGAATTTGAAAATGCTTGCCAAAATTAAACGGATGACTTATGAATTTAAAAATATCAATAATTCCCGTAATCTTATATCTCAAAAGTAGACATAACACAATCAAAATTATCGTTCATTTATAAAATTTATTTTTATATTTATTTCTTTAATTGTATAAATTAGATGATAATCTCCTGCGATGATAACGCATTTAAATTAATTGCGTTATTAAAAAACATGATATGTTTTTTTTCAAGCGGAATTTCGGAAAGAAGTAGTGTGTTAAATTCTATTTCTGTGGAAGATATCTTTTTAACGACAACCTTGGGCTTTAAGAATCGAAAGATGAACGGGGTTGCCCGCAGTGAAATACAGAGACATATCAAATTTGAAAACAAATCCATCCAGAACGTACATTTGTATATTTGCGCAACTGTATATGTGAATATTTGCACAACTGTACATTTGTATATTTGCACAACTGTACATTTGTATATTTGCACAACTGTATATTTGTGTACCGAGCAAACAGCCAAAATTATAAATGGACAGACATTCATTTTTATATATACACTCACTTGCAACAATCGTTACCAATCCAGACCATCACATAACCGCGAATGTTGGCAAACAACAGGGACAGATATGCCAATGTTAGTGTTTGGTGCAACTGGACTTGAATGCATGCCACAAGAGGGTGCTGGAATCGTAATCACTGTGACGTTCAAAAGGGCTGTTACTTGAAGCGATTTCACTCGCCGCTTGTCACAAGGAACTGCTATTTTTACATTTTTGCTCCGACTAGATCAGTCAAGGCTCGTATAGACAGCAGAAATGTCATCTATCGGAACTCGTCGTCTTATTTTGAGACAATTGATTCGTTTCGCTTGTGCATAATTGGCAAAACAAATGCTAAATGCGTTTTTGCCCATGCGATTTTGTTGGCCTTTTCTAAACGTAATTTTCTATAAGCAAATAAAACGCTCTAGTATGCAGACATTGACTATTTTACAATAATTATGTTTTTTTTGGAAAATTGTCAATTAGGTTAATATTTATTAAATTTGCTTGATTGTAAGTAAAATACGCAATAAAAATGAAATGTAAATATATCAAGATTATATTCTCTACAATACACTGTATATGTAGAGTGAAGTAATGTCATACGATCAAAACGCACAAATTTCGAAAATTTGATAGTCGTATACGTTGATATACTAATAAATTATTTTTTAATAATCTCTGCGATTGTATAGGAAAAGTCATCATCGTGGAACTACAGCCCTTGTAGTGGCCTTGACCTCCTTGTATAGGAAAAGTATGACGAATTATAAACACTAAGAGAAATTTAACCAAGTCAAAATTAAACAGAAATCCATTTCTAACTTGAGTTTCAGACATACTCTCTCTTTGCATGCCGAGTGAGAAGAAAAGTGTAATCAGCTAAATAATATGTTGCATATATTAAAAAAATATTTTTCAGAGTACTTTTCTTTTTTAAAATACATTTACCAGATATTTTTTAAACCTGAAACAGGATTTAAAATTATTATAGGTTTCCAACATATTTATATTTTCCGAATGCAACATATTTATATTTTCCGAAAACATTTTAAAATTAGTTAGATCATAATAAATTCAGTCTAAATAAAATGCTAAGAACACTGAATTCCCTTCATTGAAGTGTAGTCCGTTTATTGAAAACAGGAGAAAACAGATACAGAAAATAAGCAAGCGGAAACATATCCATTTTGCAAAAGGGGAATGTGTGACCTTCGAGGGTGGGACCAAAGAGCTAGAATAACTAGAAGTAGCCTTTCCTTTTTTTAGCCATCTTAAAAGCATAACCAGAATTTCTCCCTTTGCTTCTATAAATGACCGCCAGATTTGGCGCGGACGCGCTAGAACGGTGCATTATATCAGCTCTAGAAAATTGTAAAAGTGTGCCATTGTGGTAGTTTGCTCATTGTTATACACAACTTTCCATTTGAAGAATCTTAATCTACGCATTTTTAAATCTCTAAAGTATACAGGTTCAACATACGCGAATTAAGATTCTGCAACGCTTTCTTTTCTTACATATTTATTTTCAAATTTTGTAATGACTGTTTTAGTTTTCTTTTTCAAATTGTCAATGCAAATTATTTTTAATTAATATTTCAGTTTTTTTATCCTAAAACATAAATTATATTTATAGATAACATTTTGTTAATTTTGTTAGCGAGATATAGGTAATATTTGAGCAAATCGTTACAGTAAACAGACTTCTATTAATCGCTAAACATTTTCTATTTTAAAAGCACAGAAAGATAGAGCCCTAGATGTTAACCATTGAGGTGATGTTAACCAGATCTGAGCAATAAGCATCCGGCGCTTCATGTGTTGAAGAATGCGCCTTTTAATAATGTAGTGTTGAAAAGAAATTATCTTGTAAGGAGAACAAGTGCGAAATGGTGACATAAATGTTTTACTGCTAGAATTCACGATCAATCATTCGTACAGTATTCATTGTTTATTAATCTAAACATGAATAAACAATTAATACTGTACAAATCATGATTAAGTTTTACAGCACATTCCTTGTTTATTCATACTTAGAAATACCCCAACACCAAAAAAGTTGCAAGAACATTTTCTGTTCTAACACAATACTTCTATCTACAGCCCAAAAAGTTAACGTAATAAAATAGTTAAAAGCAATATACAATATAAACGCTGTTATTGTGTTATATGTTGTTTCTAACGAAGTTATTTTAGTTTTACAATACTTCTACTTTTAAAAAATGTAAGAAGACATAGTATACCACTAATACTGATCTATTCCATGTAATGAGAAACAGCACTGTACCTTTAAATATAAAAGATTTGGGAAGTTCCTTTCAGTTATTTTACTTAATGTATCCGCACATAAAATTTCATGATGATACATCCATGCACTCGTAAATTATCATACTCACATTTCACAGGCAAATACATATTCATATTACACACTAACAGAGTCAAATACATATGCGAACACACATAAGTACATATACATATACGCACACACATAGACAAACACATATACATATATGCACACACATAGACAAATACACAAACATATACGCATACACAGTCAAACACATGCATACGCGCACTCACCCAAGCATACATTCATATATGCACACAATACATACATCTTGCGGAGAATATTTTAACTTTGTTCATGACGTCTTAAAATATACTTTTCCTGTCCCTTATTTTTCTTTCTTTTGCCGACTCACACCAAATAAACATTAAAATAACTTGAAATGAATTACTCAATAATGACCTTAACAGCAATGCGCTATGTCTAAACTGCAAATTTAAAATAATTGTATATATATAGTGACGTCAAAATGCGGGGAAAGTCGTTAGAACAATAACGTTCCTCATACTTCTTGTTTCATAATAAGCTGCAGAGTATGCGAAATGCCTTTATTAACTTATGCTTTTAGTTGCCAATTACCAGTAATACCATTATTTCAACCATAATTGAAACAATCATTTTCCTGCTTAAAATCAACTGTCACACCATTGCTTACCAAAATAAATAATGCTATAAAAATTTAAAACTTTAAATATTTTGTGTTTTAATCTTAGAATTTATACGAAACAAATACCAGCGCCTGCAATTATTTTACATAATGTATCCACATAGTATGAAATCATACAGGTACGTACATGCGTTCAAACATTATCTTACCCTTTACATGCAAATACATATACAAATACGCACTCACACAAACAAACACATATGCATATACACATACACACAAGAATACATACACATACGCTCACACACAAGAACACATACATATAAGGACACACGCCAACAATTACATATACATATATGCACACACACATACACATACACACATACATACATACATATGCACACAACACACACATACATACATAAATATGTACACAACACACACATCTTGCAGAGAGTGTTTGAATTGAGTTAATGAGGTCTTAAAACATACTTTTCCTACCAATTATTTTTCTTTCTGTTTTCGATTCAGACCAAATAAAAACACATTAAAATAACTTGATATGACTTATTGTATGACCTTGACGGCAATGTGATATGCCTAAACTACAATTTGAAAACTAGAATGTTTTTTCATAGAAAGGTCAAAATGCGAGGGAAGTCAGCGACGTACAGCATACCAATTTCTTTTATAATAAAATTTATACAGTATACCAAATGCAATGCTGTTATTAAATATAGGATGCTTTTATGCATAAATTTTATATGCAATTTGTTCGATATCAATCAGTTGCATTTTCCAGTATATATGTCAAAGTACACATGTACATTTGTTGTACTAGATTTTTTTAATATATTGTATTGCCTAATTAAAGGTGTATTATTTCAGACGGTTAACTATTGTCTAATGCTCTTAATAAGTATATCAGTGGTTATTACAAATGAGAAAACGCACTTAAAGGTATTGTTTTTCTATAAAGATGTTTTCATTATATTCAAAATTCCGTTATACCAAAAGTTTATTATAAGAAAATCTTAACATGCTATTATCGTTCACATACTCGTAATATTTATAGACAAATAAATCTAAACGTAAGATAATTAAAATATATCTTCTTTATCTATAAAATGAAGTAAAAGGATACTTTTAACCCCGCGGGATACCGAAATAAAAAAAAATAATTTCTAATATCCCGAGATGTAAAAAATTACCCTGGATTGCAATCTCAAAATTATATCTTGAGCACAAACTATTTCTTGTACACATCCAAAGTGCGCAGGCACGATCTCGCAGTTTCGTTTTTCCAAAACCGCCAAATATCTCCAAAATGTAGTAAAACGCAGTTTAAAATGTTTTAATGAATATTTTTTATGAATACATTGATGGAAAAATTTCGTCACGAAGCTCAGCAATATCTAATACAATTTTGTTATCTTTCAAAGCTTAGGGGGAGCAAAAATAAAAAAAAAAAATTATTTTTTCTTTCAAGAACGTTTTGATATTCACCTTCTCCCATTGAATTACAGGGGGAACGGAATGCTCTGGGCGGAAAGAGTCCCTCAAGTCACATGACAACAGTTTCCGTCTTTCGTTAGGGTTACCGAGGCCTTCTCTACTTGGTTACTCCTCAAAGGGAGGGACCAAAAAGGCGACAGCAACCGACGGACACCCAGGGTGCGAAATGATTAACGGTACCTCACAATAGACTGTTGAAAGAGGTCAGTGGGGAGCGGGAATTCCTCGACAGGAAAATATATATTTTTGCAGTGTTCTCCCAGCAACTTTTGGACTAAAACTGGTTCTGAGATTCGGGAAGTAATAACACAGTTAAAAGAAAACCAGTTGGATAGCCAAATCTTCAAAAAATTTTGTACCTTGAAGTGTTGTTTTATCTTTAAAGAAATAACAGGATGTTTTCAAGATTGCTTCATGCCAATATAGCTCAGATGAAGAATATTGGACTGTAGCGGAAAATTTTTTCAAGGAAATTCTAGTTTTCCATATATAACCAAATACGTCAATCGTTTCAAACTGAACAGAATTAAGTGATTAAATCTCTCTCTGAATCTATATTCAAATTATAAGGTACTCTAACCGCTTTTTCTCATTCCAAAGATTAAATTCATTCAAATACAACAGATTACATATCATTAAAATCTTTTAAATCCTTAAAAGAATTTACATTCTGAAATTGATTTTGATCGTGACAGACAATAAGGATTTACTTTTGTTCATTACAGGTAGGATAATAGCTCAGTGGCAGAGCATTCGACATAAAATCGAGAAGTTCCCTGTTCGAACCCGCGTGCACGCTTCTGGAGATAATAATTTTAGCAAAGGAAGTGTAAATTTTCAGAAATATTGATGTGCATCAAATGTTTTAAGTGAAACATTCTCTTCTTTACATCTTCTTACTTCAAATTACGTAGTTCTTTAAACGCCCTTTGTCCTTTCAATGATCAGATACATTTAGTTCAAGAACTCCCTGGTTCGAACCTCAGTGCCGCCTTCCAGTGATGAAAGTTTTAGCAAAGGGAATTTAAATTTACTGATATTCGTCAATTGCATCAAATTGAAAGATTTTGGGCTCAAAATTATGATCTGAGTCTACATTATTATTACAATTTATTTATTCAACTATAAAGATAGTATTTTTTATCTTTAAAGTCAAGAATAGAATGATTTTAATATTGTTCCATGCAGATACAGTTCAGATAAAGAATATTGGACTGTAGATGGACATTTTATCTTGGATTATCTAGTTTTCCATATACAACTAGATACGTCAATTGTTTCAAATTGAACTGTTTTAAGTGATTAAATCTCTCTTTTGAATCTAGATTCAAATTATGAGGTACTCTAAATGCTTTTTCCTCATTTCAATGATTAAATTCTTTCAACTACAGCGGATTTTATATCATTAAAGCATTTTAAATCCTTAAAAGAATTTACATTCTGAAATTGTTTTTGATCGTAGAAGACAGAAAGCATTTACATTTGCATGCTAGACGTGGGGGGTATAGCACAGTGGTAGAGCTTTCGACTGCAGTTCGAGAGGTCTCTGGTTCGAATCCGGGTGTTCCTTTCTGGAGATGACAAATTTAGCAACCTATGCATAAATCTCCATAGATATTGTCGTGAATCATATGTTTCAATTGAAACATTCTTTTAAACCTATTTCTAATTACAATATTTTATAAACACTGCTCCTCATTCTAATGGTTAAATAATTTTTTTACAGCGGATATTTTATCCCAAAAACATTTTACATCCAGATAGTTTAAAATAGTGTCATTAAACAAACACAAGTTCTTTCAAACCAAGTGTGCGGGTAAAGCCAAGGCCACCTGGAATAAGAAGCCCGGACATTGACAACTCAACCGCAGCAACGGAGGGAACGTATCTCCCGTGCGTAACACGTACGGGATCTGACACAGATGAATTTCTACAGTAATAAATGAGACTAATATGAAAAATATATCTATACTTGTTAGTTTACTAACAAGTAAATTAGAATAAACTTCAAACTGTGATTCTAAAATAAAAAATGATCTACATTGAGAACAAATATTTTTTCAGTCTCTTCTGTAAACATTTATGTTAAAGTTATATTAATATAATAAACAACTATATTAATATTTATATAATATTTAAAATATATCAAAAAACAAAACTTATAAACCTTAGAAATTCAAATAATATTTTATAACTATAAATTAGGAAAAAAGTAATTACATATTATTCACTATAATGGGAGAAACTGCTGACACTTACCTATGACTTTAAAATGCATATTTTATTAACTAACATATATATATATATATATATCACCAGATTTAGCATTTAGTTTTAAAATATAAGCAACATAAAACGCAGTGAAATAGTTATGAATATAAATTTCTAAATTTAACTTTTCTATTTTGTGACAGTAACATTTGCAACATTATTACTTTTACACTAATACTATATTTCAAAAACTCTTGATACCTACCTATTTAACTTGAACAACATTTTATACTGTAAATCTAGAATTCATAAAAAATGCGAAGAAACATGCCTGTTTAAAAAATCTGAAAATTCGTCATTCGAGCAAATTTGTGCATAATTTTCTGTCGGACTTTAGATAGGAAAATAACTTAGTAGAAATTTATTAATCATTTTAACTTTCTGACTAAATATAAAGCTTTTTAATTTAGTAATGACAATCACCAGAATAGTTACACCTCAGTATGCATGCTATGTGCTAGTACACACCATTTATTGATTTATATCTTCATGAAATTTAAATTATTTTTTCCTTCTTGAAATGTAAATTACCTTAACTTGTAATGACATGTAGTATATGTAGAAATTTTAATTATCCATAAGTTATGTTACCACACTAAGTAGAAAATCGTCGTCTTTCTACATGCAATGAAACTATTTAAATTATTAAATCCATCAAAATATGTAACAGCATTTCTTCAAATAAGGAAGTAAAATACAAAAACAGGGCTTTTATGAGTTGTAAAAACATTTTATCTTACAAACCTAATTAAGTGACATCAAATTTATATTAAAATGTATCATACTGTATATGTAGCAATAAATAGCTAGATTTGTATTTTGTCTGAAAAAAGTATATTCAAAATTAACTCAAATTTTCTGAGTATCTGAGTACTATGTATGTGTGTATGTTTTAACTAGTACACACCATTAATATTGTGTTGAAATGTGAAATTATTTATTATTCCTGTTGAAATGTGAAGTTATTAAGTTTTTCTTGAAGCAAATAAATAAAATACATAAAAGAAGAGCTTTTTATGAGCATATAAAAACTTTATTACAACAAATTTATAAATACAAGTAGTTGGAGTTAACAAAGTTACATAAAAATAAAATGTATTTGCCGCAAAAGCTAGATCCATATTTTGTTTGAAAAGTACCTGCAAATCATATGTCACACTCAAACAAAAGTTACCCCCCCCCATTTATATCTACTGAATACCAACCTGATATATAATAAAATGATGTACATAAAGTATGGATTATAAATAAATACTACTAATTTTACAGTAAAAGCATTTATATTAAATCCAAAAAAAAATTGACATTTGCATTCCCCCCCCCCCAATTGAGTTCTGAAAAACAATTTTACTCTACGGATTAGGACATTTTCATTAGATACAAAAACTCTTTAATCAGTGAAATCTAAATGACACATTAAATACTTTGATTACTACACATATTTAATAACTTTGAAACTTACTACACATATTTAATATTTTTTTCAGGATTTACCTACGTGCAATGATACACAAGTTTTATAAACATATCGAGTTTCGCTGCACTTTCCTTTGGAAGAGCATATTCCCCATAGTCTGGGATTTCCCCCTCCCCCCCAAGTAACATCAAAACATCTAAATAAGCTTCAATAAACTTTATTTACACATACTCTGAGATCCCCCCTCCCAAGTAAAATCAAAACATCTAAATAAGCTTGAATAAACTTTATTTACACAGCATGTGTTGAAATGAAACTTACTGCATATATTTAATAATTTTTTCGGGAACGGTGTACTGTAAAGCATTTACTTATGTGCAACGGTACTCAAGTTTTACAAACATATCGCGTTTCACTGCATTTTCCTTTGGACGAGCATATCTGGGATTCCGCTCCCCCCCCCCCCCCAGGTAACATCAAAACATTTAAATAAGCTTCACCTAACTTCATTTACACATACTCTGGGATTCCCCCCCTCACAAGTAAAATCAAAACATCTCAATAAGCTTCAATAAACTTTATTTCCACATACTCTGAGATCCCCCCCCCCCCCAAGTAAAATCAAAACATCTAAATAAGCTTGAATAAATTTTATTTACACAGCATGTGTTGAAATGAAACTTACTGCATATATTTAATAATTTTTTCGTGAATGGTATGCTATGTGCAACGGTACGAAACAATTATACAAAGGCATATTGGGCATATTTCATTTGTAATACAGTTTCTATGTTCTGTGATTTATCAAGGCTATTTCGATAATTCCATGATTTATTATGGCTATTTCGATAATTCTATGATTTAGCAGGGCTGCAATTTGATTCATTGATACTTTAGATTTACTTAAAATAACATATCATGGTGTAAGGAGTAATTTGTAACAGATTTTGTTTTCTAACGTTTAAAAAATGTACGATTCACGATCTCAATAAAAAAGGCAAATATTTACTTCGCAAAAGTCTGTAATAAGATTATGCTTAAAATGCAAGGTTCAGTGATGAGTAACAAGTCATTTAGGCAATATTAAACATGAATTAAGAGTACTTTTCTCAAGATATAAGACTATTCGTACAGATATAGCAACATTCGGTGCTACACGTGCTAAGTGTTACAAAAATGTTAAAATTGCATGCATAAAATAAGACAAAATAAAAAATAACTCACCATTTATGGAGTCCTGTTTTCAGTAGACATTATAATCCTAGTGGACACGTATTTAAATAATTATTTTTATTTAAAAATATGAATTTTTGAAAGTCACTCCTGAAACTTCAATACACTTTCGTACACGCGGAGTGATTGCAGATTCCCCCGCTGCTGACGTCACGTATCCCATGATTCCTAGATGTCCGAGCCTTGTTTTAGATAGCCTTGGTAAAGCTCAGTGGTAGAGCATTCCGCTGCAGTTCCAGCGACATCTGATTCAAACCTGAGTACAACATTCCGAAGATGAACGATTTCGCAAAATGAATCTAAATTTCTTGATATACTTAAGTATATCATATACACCAATGGCAATAAACAGAACAGTTGTGGGAAAACTTCTAATCTGCTTCTACATAATTTTTTCATATTATTCTAAATCTTTTCATCGCTAAATTGCTTAAATACATTCTACGACAAGTGATTTTATATCTTTAAACCTTTTAGTATCTTGGAGTATTTTTTAATCTTTAATGCAAATAAGAGAATGTTCTTAAGATTGTTTCATGCGGATATAGCTCACATGAAAAATATTGGATCTAAGTTGGAAAATTTATTACAGAAATTTTCGTTTCCCATATATACACCAAAATACGGCAATTGTTTTCCTTTGAACAGTTTTAGGTGATTAAATATCTCTTCTTAAACTGGATTCAAATTATGAATTACTCAAAACGCTTCTTATCATCTCAGTGATTAATTTCTTTCAACTACGGCTGATTTTATATCCTTAAAACATTTTAAATCATTAAATGAATTTAGATTCTGAAATAGTTTTTGATCGTTAAAGACAATAAGCATTTACAATTTTTTATTAGACAATAATTACTTTTGTTTATTGTACGCGGGGGTATAGCTCAGTGGTAGAGCATTCGGCTGCAGTTCGAGAGGTCCCTGGTTCGAAACCGGGTACCCCTTCTGGCGATGACAATTTTAGAAAAGTATGCATAAATATCCATAAATATTGACATAAATCATAGGTTTTTTGTGAATCATTCTCTTAAACAAATTTCAAATTACATTGTTTCCTAAATTCGTCTCCTCATTCGAATGGTTAAATAATTTTACTACATCAGATATTTTATCCCAAAAACATTATACATTCAGATAGTTTAAAATTGCACATTAAATAAACGCATGTTCTTTCAAATCATGTATGCAGGTAAATCTCAGCGACAAAGCATTCCTTTGCAGTTTCAGAGGTAACTGGTTCAAAGCTGAGTACAGCCTTCCAGCGAAGAAATTTTTTTCAAAGGGAATCTAAATTTCTTGATATATTGAAATACGTGAATTATATTAAATTAAACTGCTTTGTGTGAAAAATACTTATGTAATTACACATTATTATTGCAACTTATTCTAAAGATTTTCATCATTATATTGCATAAATACATTTTACGCCAACTGATTTTATATATTTAAAACTTTTTTATTTTGAAGTATTTTCTAATTTTTAAAGTAAATAAGAAAATATTTTTAAGGCTGCTTCATTCGGATATATCTCAGAGGAAGCATATTGGATTGTAGATGGAAATTTTATCACGGAAATTCTAATTTTCCAGAAATAACAAAATATTTCAATTGTTTCAAATTGAACTGTTTTAATTGATTAAATCCTTCTTCTGAAACTAGATTCAAATTATGAAGTATTAAAAACGATTCGACTCATTACAATGATTACATTCTTTCAACTACAGCATATTTTAAATCTTTAAAACCTTTTAAATCCTTAAAAGAATTTGCATTCTGTAATTGTTTTTCATCGTTAAAGACAGTAAGCATTTACTTTTTTTTACTAGCTGTGGGGGTATAGCTCAGTGGTAGAGCATTCGACTACAGTTCAAGAGGTCCCTGCTTCGAATCCGGGTGCCCCCTTCTGGAGATGACAATTTTAGCAAAATATGCATAAATCTCCGTAGATATTGACGTGCATCATATGTTTCAATTAAAAAATTCTTTTAAACCTATTTCAAATTACATTGTTTTCTAAACGCTGCTCCTCATTTTAATGGTTAAATAATTTTTCTACAGCGGATATGCTATCCCAAAAACATTTGACTTCCAGATAGTTTAAAATAGTGTCATTAAATAAACACATGCTCTTTCAAATCACGTGCGCTGGTAAAGCTCAGCGGTAGAGCATTCCGCTGCAGTTCCAGCGATACCTGGTTCAAACCTGAATACAGCCTTCCGAAAATGAACGATTCCGCAAAATGAATCTAAATATCTTGATATACTTAAGAATATCATATACCCCAATGGTATTAAACTGAACAGTTTTGGGAAAACTTCTAATCTGCTTCTAGAAAAAATTTTCATATTATTCAATAACATTTCATCGTTAAATTGCTTAAATACATTCAACGGCAACTGATTTTATATCTTTAGAACTTTTAGTATCTTGGAGTATTTTGTAATCTTTAATGCAAATAAGAGAATGTTCTTAAGATTGTTTCATGCGGATATAGCTCACATGAAAAATATTGGATCTAAGTTGGAAAATTTATTACAGAGATTTTCGTTTCCCATATATACACCAAAATACGGCAATTGTTTTCCTTTGAACAGTTTTAGGTGTTTAAATATCTCTTCTTAAACTGGATTCAAATTATGAATTACTCAAAACGCTTCTTATCATCTCAGTGATTAATTTCTTTCAACTACGGCTGATTTTATATCCTTAAAACATTTGAAATCATTAAATGAATTTAGATTCTGAAATAGTTTTTGATCGTTAAAGACAATAAGCATTTACAATTTTTTATTAGACAATAATTACTTTTGTTTAATGTACGCGCGGGTATAGCTCAGTGGTAGAGCATTCGGCTGCAGTTCGAGAGGTCCCTGGTTCGAAACCGGGTACCCCTTCTGGCGATGACAATTTTAGAAAAGTATGCATAAATATCCATAAATATTGACATAAATCATAGGTTTTTTGTGAATCATTCTCTTAAAAATATTTCAAATTACATTGTTTTCTAAATTCGTCTCCTCATTCGAATGGTTAAATAACTTTACTACATCAGATATTTTATCCCAAAAACATTATACATTCAGATAGTTTAAAATTGCACATTAAATAAACGCATGTTCTTTCAAATCATGTATGCAGGTAAATCTCAGCGACAAAGCATTCCTCTGCAGTTTCAGAGGTAACTGGTTCAAAGCTGAGTACAGCCTTCCAGCGAAGAAATTTTTTTCAAAGGGAATCTAAATTTCTTGATATATTGAAATACTTGAATTATATTAAATTAAACTGCTTTGTGTGAAAAATACTTATGTAATTATAGATTATTATTGCAACTTATTCTAAAGATTTTCATCATTATATTGCATAAATACATTTTACGCCAACTGATTTTATATATTTAAAACTTTTTTATTTTGAAGTATTTTCTAATTTTTAAAGTAAATAAGAAAATATTTTTAAGACTGCTTCATTCGGATATATCTCAGATGAAGTATATTGGATTGTAGATGGAAAATTTATCACGGAAATTCTAATTTTCCAGAAATAACAAAATATTTCAATTGTTTCAAATTGAACTGTTTTAATTGATTAAATCCTTCTTCTGAAACTAGATTCAAATTATGAAGTATTAAAAACGATTCGACTCATTACATTGATTACATTCTTTCAACTACAGCATATTTTAAATACTTAAAACCTTTTAAATCCTTAAAAGAATTTGCATTCTGTAATTGTTTTTCATCGTTAAAGACAGTAAGCATTTACATTTTTTTTTTACTAGCTGTGGGGGTATAGCTCAGTGGTAGAGCATTCGACTACAGTTCAAGAGGTCCCTGCTTCGAATCCAGGTGCCCCCTTCTGGAGATGACAATTTTAGCAAAATATGCATAAATCTCCGTAGATATTGACGTGCATCATATGTTTCAATTAAAAAATTCTTTTAAGCCTATTTCAAATTACATTGTTTTCTAAACGCTGCTCCTCATTCTAATGGTTAAATAATTTTTCTACAGCGGATATTCTATCCCAAAAACATTTGACTTCCAGATAGTTTAAAATAGTGTCATTAAATAAACACATGCTCTTTCAAATCACGTGCGCTGGTAAAGCTCAGCGGTAGAGCATTCCGCTGCAGTTCCAGCGATACCTGGTTCAAACCTGAGTACAGCCTTCCGAAAATGAACGATTCCGCAAAATGAATCTAAATATCTTGATATACTTAGGAATATCATATACCCCAATGGTATTAAACTGAACAGTTTTGGGAAAACTTCTAATCTGCTTCTAGAAAATTTTTTCATATTATTCAATAACATTTCATAGTTAAATTGCTTAAATACATTCAACGGCAACTGATTTTATATCTTTAAAACTTTTAGTATCTTGGAGTATTTTGTAATCTTTAAAGTAAATAAGGGAATGTCCTTAAGATTGTTTCATGCGGATATAGCTCAGAGGAAAAATCTAGATGTGGCGGGAAAAACCACATACGTCAAAAATTGCAATTTTTTTTTATAGCATATTCTGTTGAAGAAATGTATGAACTATGCTGTAGAAAAAGCACGTACATCTGTTGGACTTCTAAGATATCCAAAAAAAAAAGAAACACCATAAGCAACCTACTAGATTTTGCTCCGAAGTCAGCCGGGAAGAACCACGTGAGTCATAAAAGGTTATTTTTCTCTAATTTTCGAACAGATATATTCGGGAAAAAGCACATAAATCAAGAAAAGTTATTATTATCCGTTTTATTTGTGCAGATTTTAGCGTTTAAAAAACATGAAGAAATGGTACCATTCCGTACAGTTTATACAACCTTGTTCTTTGTTGAAACTACGTCACAATATTCTTTTTTATTTCGTAAAATTTCGAGGGGCGCGCGACATTTTCTCCCAACCCCCTTTCGATGCCTATTTCCGGTGATTTTGTATTTATTCACCCGGTAATTGATTATTGTTAGGCAGCTGTTTTATTCTCATAGTGCTGAAATAACACTTTATTTTAGCGAGTGGTTTCTCAATTTTAGAATAGTATGTTGTCACGGGGACAACTAAAGGTGAATTCACAAGAGTAAAAATATTTCAGGTATGTTGTATTTTATTAAATATTTCTCTTAAGATTTAGCCAGAATAGAAACTAGAGTTTTGAGAACAAGGCTCTTAATGCAAATTATATGCATAAAAATAAAAAGGTTTCTGTGCTGTCAGCGGTAGAGCCAGAAATGAATCTCTGCAAAAGAATAGGGGGCGGTAGAACAAATGTTTAATATTAAACGTTTTGAGTTATGTTAGATAACATAAATAAAAATACTTTACTCCCGCGCTGTGGCACGATGTTCGTCTCAATAGCTTATAAAGTATAGTTACCGGGAAAATTGTACTGATTGTGCAAGTTTTACATGTTCTCACTGGGAATGTGCTAAACAAAATCCCCATATTTTGAAATATACTGTAGTTTATTTGCGGTGGCCTGGAGTTTGTATGCGGATGTTAAATCAACTGTTCTTAGCTACCTCTGTAACCGCTGATGCAATTAAAACGATACTCCCTGGTAGTTTGATTAGTCTGCTTGGAAGAGGGAGCATTTTTTCGTTTTAACTATATATAATAATGCATAAGGAAAGTATTGTGACGGGCTCGAAAATTCGAATTCGAGTTTTCGACAGGACAGCACGTTTCAATCATACCTGATCACAAATAGAACATTTTTGAGGTGATGTGTGTGTGTGTGTACGTATGTGTGTGTGTGTGCGTCAGTGAGTCTATGGACACGATATCTAACGAACGAATGGGGCGATTCGAGTGCAAGTCGAAATAAAAATTACTATCCGTGATTACTGGAAGTCTATTGTTTTTAAACACAATCGAATGCTGGGAACCCCCATAAATTTTCGAGTGACATTTTGAAAAAATCATCACAATATCAAAACTTTTAATAAAGTTACGAAAATAGACATTTCTTATGTAATTTTTCCTTAGAAAACGATTTACTTAAACTTTAAGAGTGCTAGCATGAACTGTTCTCAAGATATTAAACATTTTTTCAAATTAATTCATCAATAAAATCCCATGAAGTAAAAAAAGAATATTAACTGTTCTGAGACATGTCGAATTATCATATGTAATATCTTGCGATAAATTTGGTGACATCTTTCTCGTGGACCTAGCTCGTTCCATTCATGAGAAATGATACTTTGAGAAATACTTTTGTATTTGAACGCCAATATTATCTGTTATACAGCAAACTCCAATATTATCTGTTATACAACAGAAGAAGAAGTAAGAATAACTTATTTCTGCGTCCAAAACGCTTGTCGAGAGTTTTGCGACGAATTTGGCGGAATGTCGCCAACTGAGCGACTTTTTAAATTTTGCTAAATGTACGAAAATCTTACTAAATGGATCAATTCTGTTCCATGCTTCCGACTTCAAATGAAGTAGACTTTGATCCCGATCTGATTGAAATTTATCCAGATGAACTATAAACGATGTTTGAGTTTCAGTTTTATATGTTTGAGTTTTATATGTTTATATTTATATACAACTTAAATTAGCTAATTAATTTACAAAAAAGTGCATTACCTTTTAATTTTACTTTTAAACAATTTTCAGAAATATCAGTTAAAACATCATTTCGACGTTTTTTATAATTTTTACAAAATATTTACTTAAAGTAGTCTTAAGAAAACACTAAATAATAATAACAGTTTGCAATTAGAATACACAATTAAATGCTGCATTATGACCGATGTTTTATTAAACAATTACTTATGTCTGTATTTGTAAACACATCATAATTGTGTTTAAAGAATAAATACTGAAGTTAGGAATAATAACTTATGCCTGTATTTGCCCCAAACTTGTTTCGGGAATAACCACTTAAGTCAGTATTTACCCAAAAATTCATTTTCCAAAATTACAATACAGTGTATGCTTATTTAGCTTATAAATGTGTAATAAATACCATAAAAATTAAATATGTATTTTGAAAATCAAAATCAAAAATTTAAGAAAACGATGTCTTAAAAATGTCATTATTTTCATTCGTTAATATCTCAAATTCCTTGTTTTTGACTTAAGTGGTTTTCACGCCAGCTCTAGAAATATTGGATCTAAAAGGGAAAATTTATTACAGAGATTTTTGTTTTCCATATACACACCAAAATACGTCAATTGTTTCCTATTGAACAGTTTTAGGTGATTGAATATCTCTTCCTAAACTGGATTCAAATTATGAGTTACTCAAAACGCTTTTTATCATCCTAATGATTAATTTCTTTCTACTACAGCTGATTTTATATCCTTAAAATATTTTAAACCATTAAATGAATTCAGATTCTGAAATAGTTTTTGATCGTTAAAGACAATAAGCATTTACATTTTTTATTAGACAATAAGCATTTACTTTTGTTTATTAAACGCGGGGGTATAGCTCATTGGTAGAGCATTCGACTGCAGTTCGAGAGGTCCCTGGTTCGAAACCGGGTGCCCCCTTCTGAGACAATTTTAGAAAGGTATGCATAAATATCCATAAACAATGACATACATCATAGGTTTAAAGTGAATCATTCTCGTAAACCTATTTCAAGTTACAATGTTTTCTAAACTCGTCTCCTCAATCGAATGGTTAAATAAATTTGCTACGGCGGATATTTTATCCAATAATTATTATACATTCAGTTAGTTTACAATTGCACATTAAATAAACGCATGTTCTTTCAAATCATGTGTGCAGGTAAATCTCAGTGATAGAGCATTCCGCTGCAGTTTCAGAGGTCACTGGTTCAAAGCTGAGTACAGCCTTCCAGCAATAAACTTTTTTTCAAAAGGAATTAATTTATTGATATATTGAAATACGTCAATTATACTAAATTGAAATGCTTTGTTTGAAAAATACTAATCTGATTATTGATTATTATTACAACTTATTCTTAAGATTTTCATCATTATATTGCATAAGTACATTCTACGCCAACTGATTTTATATATTTAAAACATTTTTATTTTGGAAGTTATTTTTTAAATTTTACAGTAAATAAGAAAATATTTTTACGAGTGTTTCATTCGTATATATCTCAGATGAAGCATTTTGGACTTTAGATTTAAATTTTATTACGGAAATTCTAGTTTCCCATAAATAGCGAAATATTTCAATTGTTTCAAATTGGACAGTTTTATTTGATTATATCTCTCTTCTGAAACTAGATTCAAAATATGAAGTATTGTATATAGGGAAAATAGGGTGCCAAACGCCAGACATATTATATGCAATACGAGAATAATAAGATATTTGTAGTTTGTAATTAATAAGAAGCAAATATGCTACTGCCGTGTATAATCTTGGCAGAACACAGGTTCTATTTCGAAGTTCTCTCGTCCAGGAATAAATCCCTGGATGACCTACAGTGCAATAAATAAAAAGATGCAAAAACCCTTACCTTGTAAGGCGTCCACTCCTGAAAATACAGATGCACACTTTCAAGAGACAAAGATGTTAAATAACCACGCAGGTTTAAATATAAATCACTTTCTTTTTTCAATTTTGTAATTAAGAAGATCAGAAGTTAAATTTATAACTGAATCATTATAAGGAAGCACAGCGCTAAGTAACTGTGACAGTGACACTGGACTCAGGAACCCTTAATATATATTTTGCAGCCACGGAAATAATTCGATGATAATAAGTTGATCAATGATATAAACAAAGTGGCACAGCAACATTTAAGCATGTAATAAACAGCATGATTTAGAGGTATGGTCTCAAAGCAACAGGAGAAAACTCGCACTCAGAGAAAATTAGGACTGATAATTAAACAAGTTGTTATAATTTAGGAACGGAAGTCAGAGATTACTTATTTTTAAGCAGAAGATTCTTTATATTTATGCTTCCGTAAGACAGGCGTAGATGCAGAGGGCAGTCAATCCTTACCTCTCCAGTCGGAGTTGCAAAAGGGGTCGGAACATTATACCATACCCACATTTCAACCCATTACATAGACCTCGGGCCCCATCGTACCTTCCTCGTCGCAGCTCTCTCAGCTAGACGTCGGGCTCGTCATCGATGTTCTTTGGCGATGTAGGCGTCTTCGGCTTTTCTTCCCATGCGCACAAGAGGCCAGAAGTCGTCTTGGGGCCGACTCCCGCACTCCGTGGTGGGCAACATTGAAAAACGGTCCAGGCCGACCTGAGAGCGTCAACAACTAGACAGGAAGTAAAAGCCACGAATATTCTTTGCAAAAGCTTTTATGTAACAAGGTGGATTCAGGCCCCAAAATCATTCGGACATGGCAGAAGACTATTTACAGCCTTTTTACCCATTCAAAAACTTCACAGACATAGCCTCGCCAGCCCAGAGCGGGATCCCGAAAATGATATATGCTGATACATCAAATCCTCGCTGCAAGGTCTCAAATTCATACAGAAGTTTCACTCCAAAATCTATTGTGCAGAAAAGTGCATGCCTTGCACTAACATTACCAGGCTTCGAGCAAGCTCCATCCGCTGTGCCCGGAAATAAAGACCTTGACTTTAACGGTCAAATATTAACGAAACTTCTCTCTGAATGCGGTTTTCACGGATTAATAAAATGGCTAAAAGCTTTCCTTTCAGTGTAGAGTATTTTGTATGATACATATTTAACAGACAAGAGGGATAATTAAAACAGGGTTTTAAATGATGTAAAAATATAGAATCTTGATATTTAATATATAATTTGCGATTTTTAGAAGGGTTTGGCGAGATTATGAAATCTCGTCACAACATAAACGTTTCTCATCATTCCTCATTTCAATGGTTACGTTCTTTTAACTACAGCATAATTTATATCCTTAAAACATTTTAAATCCTTAACAGAATTTGCATTTTGAAGTAGTTTTTGATCGTTAAAGACAGTAAGCATTTACTTTTTCTTACTAGACGTGGGGGTATAGCTCAGTGGTACAGCATTCGACTGCAGTTCAAGAGGTCCCTGGTTCGAATCCGGGTGCCCCCTTCTGGAGATGGCAATTTTAGCAAAATATGCATAAATCTCCATAGATATTGACGTGCATCATATGTTGCAATTGAAATATTCTTTTAAACCTATTTCAAATTACATTGTTTTCTAAACGCTGCTCATCATTCTAATGGTTAAATAATTTTTCTACAGCGGATATTCTATCCCAAAAGCATTTTACTTCCAGATAGTTTAAAATAGTGTTATTAAATAAACACATGTTCTTTCAAATCACGTGCGCTGGTAAAACTCAGCGGTAGAGCATTCCGCTGTAGTTCCAGCGAAACCAGGTTCAAACATGAGTCCAGCCTTTCGAAGATGAACGATTTCGCAAAATGAATCTAAATATCTTGATATACTTAAGAATATCATATACACCAATGGTATTAAAGTGAACAGTTTTGGGAAAACTTCTAACCTGCTTCTAGAAAATTTTTTCATATTATTCTAAAACATTTCATCGTTAAATTGCTTAAATACATTCTACAGCAACTGATTTCATATCTTTAAAAGTTTTAGTATCTTGGAGTATTTTTTAATCTTTAAAGTAAATAAGAGAATGTTCTTAAGATTGTTTCATGCGGATATAGATCAGATGGAAAATATTGGATCTAAGAGGGAAAATTTATTACGGAGATTTTTTTTTCCATATAAACACCAAAATACGTCAGTTGTTTCCCATTGAACACTTTTAGGTGATTTAATATCTCTTCTTACACTGGATTCAAATTATGAGTTACTCTAAACGCTTCTTATCATCCCAGTGATTAATTTCTTTCAACTACTTCTGATTTTATATCCTTAAAACATTTTAAACCATTAAATGAATTCAGATTCTGAAATAGTTTTTGATCGTTAAAGACAATAAGCATTTACATTTTTTATTAGACAATAAGCATTTACTTTTGTTTATTATACGCGGGGGTATAGCTCAGTGGTAGAGCATTCGACTGCAGTTCGAGAGGTCCCTGGTTCGAAACCGGGTGCCCCCTTCTGGAGACGAAAATTTTAGAAAGGTATGCATAAATATTGACATACATCATAGGTTTTAAGTGAATCATTCTCGTAAACCTACTTCAAGTCACATTGTTTTCTAAACTCGTCACCTCATTCGAATGGTTAAATAAACTTACTACAACGGTTATTTTATTCAAAAAACATTATACATTCAGTTAGTTTACAATTGCACATTAAATAAACGCATGTTCTTTCAAATCATGTGTGCAGGTAAATCTCAGTGATAGAGCATTCCGCTGCAGTTTCAGTGGTCTCTGGTTCAAAGCTGAGTACAGCCTTCCAGCGATAAACTTTTTTTCAAAAGAAATTAATTTATTAATATATTGAAATACGTCAATTATACTAAGTTGGAATATTTTGTGTGAAAAATACTAAACTAATTATTGATTATTATTACAACTTATTCTAAAGATTTTCATCATTATATTGCATAAGAACATTCTACGCCAACTGATTTTATATATTTAAAACTTTTTTATTTTGGAAGTTTTTCAATTTTTAAAGTAAATAAGATAATATTTTTAAGACTGCTTCTTTCGTATATATCGCAGATGAAGCATATTGGACTTTAGATTTAAATTTTGTCACGGAAATTGTAGTTTTCCATAATTAGCGTATTATTTCAATTGCTTCAAATTGAACAGATTTTTCTTTATTAAATCTCTTTTCTGAAACTAGATTCAAAATATGAAGTATTGTAAACATTTCTCCTAATTTTAATGATTACGTTCTTTCAACTACAGCATATTTTAAATCCTTAAAATATTTTAAATCCTTAAAAGAATTTGCATTCTGAAATGGTTTTTGATCGTTAAAGACAGTAAGCATTTGCCTTTCTTGCTAGATACGGAGGTATAGCTCAGTGGTAGTGCATTCGACTGCAGTTCGAGAGGTCCCTGGTTCGAATCCCGGTGCCCCCTTCTGGAGATGACAATTTTAGCAAAATATGCATAAATCTCCATAGATATTCACGCGCATCATATGTTTCAATTAAAAAATTCTTTTAAATATATTTCAAATTACATAGTTTTCTAAACGCTGCTCCTCATTCTAATGGTTAAATACTTTTTCTACAGCGGATATTCTATCCCAAAAACATTTTACTTCCAGATAGTTTAAAATAGTGTCATTTAATAAACACATGTTCTTTCAAATCACGTGCGCTGGTAAAGCTCAGCGGTAGAGCATTCCGCTGCTGTTCCATCGACACCAGGTTCAAACCTGAGTCCAGCCTTCCGAAGATGAACGATTTCGCAAAATGAATCTAAATATCTTGATATACTTAAGAATATCATATACACCAATGGTATTAAACTGAACAGTTTTGGGAAAACTTCTAATCTGCTTCTAGAAAATTTTTTCATATTATTCAAAAACATTTCATCGTAAAATTGCTTAAATACATTCTACGGCAACTGATTTTATATCTTTAAAACTTTTAGTATCTTAAAGTATTTTGTAATCTTTAAAGTAAATAAGAAAATGTTCTTAAGATTGTTTCATGCGGATATAGCTCAGATTAAAAATATTGGATCTAAAAGGATAAATTTATTATATAGACATTTGTTTTCCATATATACACCAAAATACGTCAGTTGTTTCCCATTGAACAGTTTTAGGTGATTTAATATCTCTTCTTAAACTGGATTCAAATTATGAGTTTCTCCAAACGCTTCTTATCATCCCAGTGATTAATTTCTTTCAACTACATCTGATTTTAAATCCTTAAAACATTTTAAACCATTAAATGAATTCAGATTCTGAAATAGTTTTTGATCGTTAAAGACAATAAGCATTTACATTTTTTAATAGACAATAAGCATTTACTTTTCTTTATTATACGCGGGGGTATAGCTCAGTGGTAGAGCATTCGACTGCAGTTCGAGAGGTCCCTGGTTCGAAACCGGGTGCCCCCTTCTGGAGATGACAATTTTAGAAAGGTATGCATAAATATTGACATACATCATAGGTTTTAAGTGAATCATTCTCGTAAACCAATATCAAGTTACATTGTTTTCTAAACTCGTCACCTCATTCGAATGGTTAAATAAACTTACTACAGCGGATATTTTATCCAAAAACATTATACAATCAGTTAGTTTACAATTGCACATTAAAAAAACGCATTTTCTTTCATATCATGTGTGCAGGTAAATCGCAGTGATAGACCATTCCGCTGCAGTTTCAGTGGTCACTGGTTCAAAGCTGAGTACAGCCTTCCAGCGATAAACTTTTTTTCAAAAGGAATTAATTTATTGATATATTGAAATACGTCAATTATTCTAAATTGAAATACTTTGTGTGAAAAATACTAATCTAATTAATGATTATTATTACAACTTATTCTAAAAATTTTCTTCATTATATTGCATAAGTACATTCTACGCCAACTGATTTTATATATTTAAACCTTTTTTATTTTGGATGTTTTTTTAATTTTTAAAGTAAAATAGAAAATATTTTTAAGACTGCTTCATTCGTATATATCACAGATGAAGCATATCGGACTGCAGTTCGAGAGGTCCCTGGTTCGAAACCGGGTGCCCCCTTCTGGAGATGACAATTTTAGAAAGGTATGCATAAATATTGACATACATCATAGGTTTCAAGTGAATCATGCTCGTAAACCTACTTCAAGTTACATAGTTTTCTAAACTCGTCTCCTCATTTGAATGGTTAAATAAACTTAATACAGCGGATATTTTATCCATAAACATTATACATTCAGTTAGTTTACAATTGCACATTAAATAAACGCATGTTCTTTCAAATCATGCGTGCAGGTAAATCTCAGTGATAGACCATTCCGCTGCAGTTTCAGTGGTCACTGGTTCAAAGCTGAGTACAGCCTTCCAGCGATAAACATTTTTTCAAAAGGAATTAATTTATTGATATATTGAAATACGTCAAATATACTAAATTGAAATACTTTATGAGAAAAATACTAATCTAATTATTGATTATTATTACAACATATTCCAAAAATTTTCATTATTATATTGCATAAGTACATTCTACACCAACTGATTTTATATATTTAAAACTTTTTTATTTTGGAAGTTTTTTTAATTTTTAAAGTAAATTAGAAAATATTTTTAAGACTGCTTCATTCGTATATATCACAGATGAAGCATATCGGACTTTAGATTTAAATTTTATCACGGAATTCCTAGTTTTCCATAATTATCGTATTATTTCAATTGCTTCAAATTGAACAGTTTTTTTTTATTAAATCTCTCTTCTGAAACTAGATTCAAAATATGAAGCATTGTAAACATTTCTCCTCATTTCAATGATTACTTTCAACAATAGCATATTTTAAACCCTTAAAATATTTTAAATCCTTAAAATATTTTAAATCCTTAAAAGTATTTGCATTCTGAAATGGTTTTTGATCGTTAAAGAGAGTAAGCATTTGCTTTATCTTGCTAGAAATGGGGGTATAGCTCAGTGGTCGATCGTTCGACTGCAGATCGAGAGGTCCCTGGTTCGAAACCGGGTGCCCCCTTCTGGAGATGACAACTTTAGCAAAATATGCATAAATCTCCATAGATATTGATTGCATCATATGTTTCAATTAAAAAATTCTTTTAAATATAATTCAAATTACATTGTTTTCTAAACGCTGCTCCTCATTCTAATGGTTAAATAATTTTTCTACAGCGGATATTCTATCCCAAAAACATTTTACTTCCAGATAGTTTAAAATAGTGTCATTAAATAAACATATGTTCCTTCAAATCACGTGCGCTGGTAAAACTCAGTGGTAGAGCATTCCGCTGCAGTTCCAGCGACACCAGATTCAAACCTGAGTCCAGGCTTTCGAAGATGCTCGATTTCGCAAAATGAATCTAAATATCTTGATATACTTAAGTATATTATATACACCAATGGTATTAAACTGAACAGTTTTGGGAAAATTTCTAATCTGCTTCTAGAAAATTTTTTCATATTATTCAAAAACATTTCATCGTTAAATTGCTTAAATACATTCTACGGCAACTGATTTTATATCTTTAAAACTTTTAGTATCTTGGAGTATTTTGTAATTTTTAAAGTAAAGAAGAGAATGTTCTTAAGATTGTTTCATGCGGATATAGCTCAGATAAAAAATATTGAATCTAAAAGGGAAAATTTACTACAGAGATTTTAGTTTTCCATATATACATCAAATTACTTCAATTGTTTCCCATTGAACAGTTTTAGGTGATTGAATATCTCTTCTTAAACTGTATTCAAATTATGAGTTACTCTAAGCGCTTCTTATCATCCCAGTGATTAATTTCTTTCAACTACTTCTGATTTTATATCCTTAAAACATTTTAAACCATTAAATGAATTCAGATTCTGAAATAGTTTTTGATCGTTAAAGACAATAAGCATTTACATTTTTTATTAGACAATAAGCATTTACTTTTGTTTACTATACGCGGGGGTATAGCTCAGTGGTAGAGCATTCGACTGCAGTGCGAGAGGTCCCTGGTTCGAAACCGGGTGCCCCCTTCTGGAGATGACAATTTTAGAAAGGTATGCATAAATATTGACATACATCATATGTTTTAAGTGAATCATTCTCGTAACCAATATCAAGTTACATTGTTTTCTAAACTCGTCACCTCATTCGAATGGTTAAATAAACTTACTACAGCGGATATTTTATCCAAAAAACATTATACATTCTGTTAGTTTACAATTGCCCATTAAATAAACGCATTTTCTTTCAAATCATGTGTGCAGGTAAATCTCAGTGATAGACCATTCCGCTGCAGTTTCAGTGGTCACTTGTTCCATGCTGAGTACAGCCGTCCAGCGATAAACTTTTTCTCAAAAGGAATTAATTTATTGATATATTGAAATACGTCAATTATACTAAATTGAAATACTTTGTGTGAAAAATACTAATCTAATTATTGATTATTATTACAACTTATTCTAAAAATTGTCATCATTATATTGCATAAGTACATTCTACGCCAACTGATTTTATATATTTAAAACTTTTTTATTTTGGAAGTTTTTTTAATTTTTAAAGTAAATTAGAAAATATTTTTAAGACTGCTTCATTCGTATATATCACAGATGAAGCATATCGGACTTTAGATTTAAATTTTATCACGGAATTTCTAGTTTTCCATAATTATCGTATTATTTCAATTGCTTCAAATTGAACAGTTTTTTTTTGATTAAATCTCTCTTCTGAAACTAGATTCAAAATATGAAGTATTGTAAACATTTCTCCTCATTTCAATGATTACGTTCTTTGACTACAGCATATTTTAAATCCTTAAAACATTTTAAATCCTTAAAGGAATCTGCATTCTGAAATTGGTTTTGATTGTTAAAGACAATAAGCATTTGCTATATCTTGCTAGATATGGGGGTATAGCTCAGTGGTAGAGCATTCGACTGCAGTTCGAGAGGTCCCTGGTTCGAATCCGGGTGCCCCCTTCTGGAGATGGCAATTTTAGCAAAATATGCATAAATCTCCATAGATATTGACGTGCATCATATGTTTCAATTTAAAAATTATTTTAAACTATTTCAAACTACATGGTTTTCTAAACGCTGCTCCTCATTCTAATGGTTAAATAATTTTTCTACAGCGGATATTCTATCCCGAAAACATTTTACTTCCAGATAGTTTCAAATAGTGTCATTAAATAAACACATGTTCTTTCAAATTACGTGCGCTGGTAAAGCTGAGCGGTAGAGCATTCCGCTGCAGTTTAAGCGACAGGTTCAGCTCAGCGACAGTTTCAGCTCAGGACCCAGGTTCAAACCTGAGTCCAGCCTTCCGAAGATGAACGATTTCGCGTAATGAATCTAAATATCTTGATATAGTTAAGAATATCATATACACCAATGGTATTAAACTGAACAGTTTTGAGAAAACTTCTAATCTGCTTCTAGAAAATTTTTTCATATTATTCAAAAACATTTCATAGTTAAATTGCTTAAATACATTCTACGGCAACTGATTTTATATCTTTAAAACTTTTAGTATCTTGGAGTATTTTGTAATCTTTAAAGTAAATAAGAGAATGTTCTTAAGATTTTTTCATGCGGATATAGCTCAGATAAAAAATATTGGGTATAAAAAGGTAAATTTATTACTTAGACTTTTGTTTTCTATATAAACACCAAAATACGTCAATAGTTTCCCATTCAACAGTTTTAGGTGATTGAATATCTCTTCTTAAACTGGATTCAAATTATGAGTTACTCCAAACCCTTCTTATAATCCCAGTGATTAATTTCTTTCAACTACATCTGATTTTATATCCTTTAAACATTTTAAACCATTATATGAATTCTGATTCTGAAATAGTTTTTGATCGTTAAAGACAATAAGCTTTTACATTTTTTATAAGACAATAAGCATTTACTTTTGTTTATTATACGCGGGGGTATAGCTCAGTGGTAGAGCATTCGACTGCAGTTCGAGAGGTTCCTGGTTCGAAACCGGGTGCCCCCTTCTGGAGATGACAATTTTAGAAAGGTATGCATAAATATTGACATACATCATAGGTTTTAAGTGAATCATTCTCGTAAACTTACTTCAAGTTACATTGTTTTCTAAACTCGTCTCCTCAATTAAATTGTTAAATAAACTTACTACAGCGGATATTTTATCCAAAAAACATTATACATTCAGTTAGTTTACAATTGCCCATTAAATAAACGCATTTTTTTTTCAAATCATGTGTGCAGGTAAATCTCAGTGATAGACCATTCCGCTTCAGTTTCAGTGATCACTTGTTCCAAGCTGAGTACAGTCGTCCAGCGATAAACTTTTTTTCAAAAGGAATTAATTTATTGATATCTTGAAATACGTCAATTATACTAAATTGAAATACTTTGTGTGAAAAATACTAATCTAATTATTGATTATTATTACAACTTATTCTAAAAATTTTCATAATTATATTGCATAAGTACATTCTACGCCAACTGATTTTATATATTTAAAACTTTTTTATTTTGGAAGTTTTTTTAATTTTTAAAGTAAATTAGAAAATATTTTTAAGACTGCTTCATTCGTATATATCACAGATGAAGCATATCGGACTTTAGATTTAAATTTTATTACGGAATTTCTAGTTTTCCATAATTATCGTATTATTTCAATTGCTTCAAATTGAACAGTTTTTTTTTATTAAATCTCTCTTCTGAAACTAGATTCAAAATATGAAGTATTGTAAACATTTCTCCCCATTTCAATGATTACGTTCTTTCAACTACAGCATATTTTAAATCCTTAAACATTTTAAATCCTTAAAAGAATTTGCATTCTGAAATTGGTTTTGATCGTTAAAGACAATAAGCATTTGCTTTATCTTGCTAGATATGGGGGTATAGCTCAGTGTTAGAGCATTCGACTGCAGTTCGAAAGGTCCCTGTGGCGAATCCGGGTGCCCCCTTCTGGAGATGGCAATTTTAGCAAAATATGCATAAATCTCCATAGATATTGACGTGCATCATATGTTTCAATTTAAAAATTCTTTTAAACTATTTCAAACTACATGGTTTTCTAAACGCTGCTCCTCATTCTAATGGTTAAATAATTTTTCTACAGCGGATATTCTATCCCAAAAACATTTTACTTCCAGATAGTTTCAAATAGTGTCATTAAATAAACACATGTTCTTTCAAATTACGTGCGCTGGTAAAGCTGAGCGGTAGAGCATTCCGCTGCAGTTTCAGCGACAGGTTCAGCTCAGCGACAGTTTCAGCTCAGGACCCAGGTTCAAACCTGAGTCCAGCCTTCCGAAGATGAACGATTTCGCGAAATGAATCTTGATATAGTTAAGAATATCATATACACAAATGGTATTAAACTGAACAGTTTTGAGAAAACTTCTAATCTTCTTCTAGAAAATTTTTTCATATATTCAAAAACATTTCATAGTTAAATTGCTTAAATACATTCTACGGCAACTGATTTTATATCTTTAAAACTTTTAGTATCTTGGAGTATTTTGTAATCTTTAAAGTAAGTAAGAGAATGTTCTTAAGATTGTTTCATGCGGATATGGCTCAGATGAAAAATATTGGATGTAAAAGGGAAAATTTATTACAGAGATTTTTGTTTTCCATATATACACCAAATTACGTCAATTGTTACCATTGAACAGTTTTAGGTGATTGACTATCTCTTCTTAAACTGGATTCAAATTATGAGTTACTCCAAACGCTTCTTATAATCCCAGTGATTAATTTCTTTCAACTACATCTGATTTTATATCCTTTGAACATTTTAAACCATTAAATGAATTCAGATTCTGAAATAGTTTTTGATCGTTAAAGACAATAAGCATTTGCATTTTTTATTAGACAATAAGCATTTACTTTTGTTTGTTATACGCGGGGGTATAGCTCAGAGGTAGAGCATTCGACTGCAGTTCGAGAGGTCCCTGGTTCGAAACCGGGTGCCCCCTTCTGGAGATGACAATTTTAGAAAGGTATGCATAAATATTGACATACATCATAGGTTTTGAGTGAATCATTCTCGTAAACCTACTTCAAGTTACATTGTTTTCTAAACTCGTCTCCTCATTTAAATTGTTAAATAAACTTACTAAAGCGGATATATTATCCAAAAAACATTATACATTCAGTTAGTTTACAATTGCCCATTAAACAAACGCATTTTCTTTCAAATCATGTGTGCAGATAAATCTCAGTGATAGACCATTCCGCTGCAGTTTCCGTGATCACTTGTTCCAAGCTGAGTACAGCCGTCCAGCGATAAACTTTTTTTCAAATGGAATTAATTTATTGATATATTGAAATACGTCAATTATACTAAATTGAAATACTTTGTGTGAAAAATACTAATCTAATTATTGATTATTATTACAACTTATTTAAAAATTTTCATCATTATATTGCATAAGTACATTCTACGCCAACTGATTTTATATATTTAAAACTTTTTTATTTTGGAAGTTTTTTTAATTTTTAAAGTAAATTAGAAAATATTTTTAAGACTGCTTCATTCGTATATATCACAGATGAAGCATATCGGACTTTAGATTTAAATTTTATTACGGAATTTCTAGTTTTAAATAATTATCGTATTATTTCAATTGCTTCAAATTGAACAGGTTTTTTTTTGATTAAATCTCTCTTCTGAAACTAGATTCAAAATATGAAGTATTGTAAACATTTCCCCTCATTTCAATGATTACGTTCTTTCAACTACAGCATATTTTAAATCCTTAAAAATTTTAAATCCTTAAAAGAATTTGCATTCTGAAATTGGTTTTGATCGTTAAAGACAATAAGCATTTGCTTTATCTTGCTAGACATGGGGGTATAGCTCAGTGGTAGAGCATTCGACTGCAGTTCGAGCGGTCCCTGGTTCGAATCCGGGTGCCCCCTTCTGGAGATGGCAATTTTAGCAAAATATGCATAAATCTCCATAGATATTGACGTGCATCATATGTTTCAATTTAAAAATTCTTTTAATCTATTTCAAACTACATGGTTTTCTAAACGCTGCTCCTCATTCTAATGTTTAAATAATTTTTCTACAGCGAATATTCTATCCCAAAAACATTTTACTTCCAGATAGTTTCAAATAGTGTCATTAAATAAACACATGTTCTTTCAAATTACGTGCGCTGGTAAAGCTGAGCGGTAGAGCATTCCGCTGCAGTTTCAGCGACAGGTTCAGCTCAGCGACAGTTTCAGCTCAGGACCCAGGTTCAAACCTGAGTCCAGCCTTCCGAAGATGAACGATTTCGCGAAATGAATCTAAATATCTTGATATAGTTAAGAATATCATATACACTAATGGTATTAAACTGAACAGTTTTGAGAAAACTTCTAATCTGCTTCTAGAAAATTTTTTCATATTATTCAAAAACATTTCATAGTTAAATTGCTTAAATACATTCTACGGCAACTGATTTTATATCTTTAAAACTTTTAGTATCTTGGAGTATTTTGTAATCTTTAAAGTAAATAAGAGAATGTTCTTAAGATTGTTTCATGCGGATATGGCTCAGATGAAAAATATTGGATGTAAAAGGGAAAATTTATTACAGAGATTTTTGTTTTCCATATATACACCAAATTACGTCAATTGTTACCATTGAACAGTTTTAGGTGATTGACTATCTCTTCTTAAACTGGATTCAAATTATGAGTTACTCCAAACGCTTCTTATAATCCCAGTGATTAATTTCTTTCAACTACATCTGATTTTATATCCTTTGAACATTTTAAACCATTAAATGAATTCAGATTCTGAAATAGTTTTTGATCGTTAAAGACAATAAGCATTTGCATTTTTTATTAGACAATAAGCATTTACTTTTGTTTGTTACACGCGGGGGTATAGCTCAGAGGTAGAGCATTCGACTGCAGTTCGAGAGGTCCCTGGTTCGAAACCGGGTGCCCCCTTCTGGAGATGACAATTTTAGAAAGGTATGCATAAATATTGACATACATCATAGGTTTTGAGTGAATCATTCTCGTAAACCTACTTCAAGTTACATTGTTTTCTAAACTCGTCTCCTCATTTAAATTGTTAAATAAACTTACTACAGCGGATATATTATCCAAAAAACATTATACATTCAGTTAGTTTACAATTGCCCATTAAACAAACGCATTTTCTTTCAAATCATGTGTGCAGATAAATCTCAGTGATAGACCATTCCGCTGCAGTTTCCGTGATCACTTGTTCCAAGCTGAGTACAGCCTTCCAGCGATAAACTTTTTTTCAAAAGGAATTAATTTATTAATATATTGAAATACGTCAATTATACTAAGTTGGAATATTTTGTGTGAAAAATACTAAACTAATTATTGATTATTATTACAACTTATTCTAAAGATTTTCATCATTATATTGCATAAGAACATTCTACGCCAACTGATTTTATATATTTAAAACTTTTTTATTTTGGAAGTTTTTCAATTTTTAAAGTAAATAAGATAATATTTTTAAGACTGCTTCTTTCGTATATATCGCAGATGAAGCATATTGGACTTTAGATTTAAATTTTGTCACGGAAATTGTAGTTTTCCATAATTAGCGTATTATTTCAATTGCTTCAAATTGAACAGATTTTTCTTTATTAAATCTCTTTTCTGAAACTAGATTCAAAATATGAAGTATTGTAAACATTTCTCCTAATTTCAATGATTACGTTCTTTCAACTACAGCATATTTTAAATCCTTAAAATATTTTAAATCCTTAAAAGAATTTGCATTCTGAAATGGTTTTTGATCGTTAAAGACAGTAAGCATTTGCCTTTCTTGCTAGATACGGAGGTATAGCTCAGTGGTAGAGCATTCGACTGCAGTTCGAGAGGTCCCTGGTTCGAATCCCGGTGCCCCCTTCTGGAGATGACAATTTTAGCAAAATATGCATAAATCTCCATAGATATTGACGCGCATCATATGTTTCAATTAAAAAATTCTTTTAAATATATTTCAAATTACATAGTTTTCTAAACGCTGCTCCTCATTCTAATGGTTAAATACTTTTTCTACAGCGGATATTCTATCCCAAAAACATTTTACTTCCAGATAGTTTAAAATAGTGTCATTTAATAAACACATGTTCTTTCAAATCACGTGCGCTGGTAAAGCTCAGCGGTAGAGCATTCCGCTGCTGTTCCATCGACACCAGGTTCAAACCTGAGTCCAGCCTTCCGAAGATGAACGATTTCGCAAAATGAATCTAAATATCTTGATATACTTAAGAATATCATATACACCAATGGTATTAATCTGAACAGTTTTGGGAAAACTTCTAATCTGCTTCAAGAAAATTTTTTCATATTATTCAAAAACATTTCATCGTAAAATTGCTTAAATACATTCTACGGCAACTGATTTTATATCTTTAAAACTTTTAGTATCTTAAAGTATTTTGTAATCTTTAAAGTAAATAAGAAAATGTTCTTAAGATTGTTTCATGCGGATATAGCTCAGATTAAAAATATTGGATCTAAAAGGATAAATTTATTATATAGACATTTGTTTTCCATATATACACCAAAATACGTCAGTTGTTTCCCATTGAACAGTTTTAGGTGATTTAATATCTCTTCTTAAACTGGATTCAAATTATGAGTTTCTCCAAACGCTTCTTATCATCCCAGTGATTAATTTCTTTCAACTACATCTGATTTTAAATCCTTAAAACATTTTAAACCATTAAATGAATTCAGATTCTGAAATAGTTTTTGATCGTTAAAGACAATAAGCATTTACATTTTTTAATAAACAATAAGCATTTACTTTTCTTTATTATACGCGGGGGTATAGCTCAGTGGTAGAGCATTCGACTGCAGTTCGAGAGGTCCCTGGTTCGAAACCGGGTGCCCCCTTCTGGAGATGACAATTTTAGAAAGGTATGCATAAATATTGACATACATCATAGGTTTTAAGTGAATCATTCTCGTAAACCAATATCAAGTTACATTGTTTTCTAAACTCGTCACCTCATTCGAATGGTTAAATAAACTTACTACAGCGGATATTTTATCCAAAAACATTATACAATCAGTTAGTTTACAATTGCACATTAAAAAAACGCATTTTCTTTCATATCATGTGTGCAGGTAAATCGCAGTGATAGACCATTCCGCTGCAGTTTCAGTGGTCACTGGTTCAAAGCTGAGTACAGCCTTCCAGCGATAAACTTTTTTTCAAAAGGAATTAATTTATTGATATATTGAAATACGTCAATTATTCTAAATTGAAATACTTTGTGTGAAAAATACTAATCTAATTAATGATTATTATTACAACTTATTCTAAAAATTTTCTTCATTATATTGCATAAGTACATTCTACGCCAACTGATTTTATATATTTAAACCTTTTTTATTTTGGATGTTTTTTTAATTTTTAAAGTAAAATAGAAAATATTTTTAAGACTGCTTCATTCGTATATATCACAGATGAAGCATATCGGACTGCAGTTCGAGAGGTCCCTGGTTCGAAACCGGGTGCCCCCTTCTGGAGATGACAATTTTAGAAAGGTATGCATAAATATTGACATACATCATAGGTTTCAAGTGAATCATGCTCGTAAACCTACTTCAAGTTACATAGTTTTCTAAACTCGTCTCCTCATTTGAATGGTTAAATAAACTTACTACAGCGGATATTTTATCCATAAACATTATACATTCAGTTAGTTTACAATTGCACATTAAATAAACGCATGTTCTTTCAAATCATGCGTGCAGGTAAATCTCAGTGATAGACCATTCCGCTGCAGTTTCAGTGGTCACTGGTTCAAAGCTGAGTACAGCCTTCCAGCGATAAACATTTTTTCAAAAGGAATTAATTTATTGATATATTGAAATACGTCAAATATACTAAATTGAAATACTTTATGAGAAAAATACTAATCTAATTATTGATTATTATTACAACATATTCCAAAAATTTTCATTATTTTATTGCATAAGTACATTCTACACCAACTGATTTTATATATTTAAAACTTTTTTATTTTGGAAGTTCTTTTAATTTTTAAAGTAAATTAGAAAATATTTTTAAGACTGCTTCATTCGTATATATCACAGATGAAGCATATTGGACTTTAGATTTAAATTTTATCACGGAAATTCTAGTTTTCCATAAATAGCGTATTATTTCAATTGCTTCAAATTGAACAGGTTTTTTTTATTAAATCTCTCTTCTGAAACTAGATTCAAAATATGAAGCATTGTAAACATTTCTCCTCATTTCAATGATTACTTTCAACAATAGCATATTTTAAACCCTTAAAATATTTTAAATCCTTAAAATATTTTAAATCCTTAAAAGAATTAGCATTCTGAAATGGTTTTTGATCGTTAAAGAGAGTAAGCATTTGCTTTATCTTGCTAGAAATGGGGGTATAGCTCAGTGGTCGATCGTTCGACTGCAGATCGAGAGGTCCCTGGTTCGAAACCGGGTGCCCCTTTCTGGAGATGACAACTTTAGCAAAATATGCATAAATCTCCATAGATATTGACTTGCATCATATGTTTCAATTAAAAATTCTTTTAAATATAATTCAAATTACATTGTTTTCTAAACGCTGCTCCTCATTCTAATGGTTAAATAATTTTTCTACAGCGGATATTCTATCCCAAAAACATTTTACTTCCAGATAGTTTAAAATAGTGTCATTAAATAAACATATGTTCCTTCAAATCACGTGCGCTGGTAAAACTCAGTGGTAGAGCATTCCGTTGCAGTTCCAGCGACACCAGATTCAAACCTGAGTCCAGGCTTTCGAAGATGCTCGATTTCGCAAAATGAATCTAAATATCTTGATATACTTAAGTATATCATATACACCAATGGTATTAAACTGAACAGTTTTGGGAAAATTTCTAATCTGCTTCTAGAAAATTTTTTCATATTATTCAAAAACATTTCATCGTTAAATTGCTTAAATACATTCTACGGCAACTGATTTTATATCTTTAAAACTTTTAGTATCTTGGAGTATTTTGTAATCTTTAAAGTAAAGAAGAGAATGTTCTTAAGATTGTTTCATGCGGATATAGCTCAGATAAAAAATATTGAATCTAAAAGGGAAAATTTACTACAGAGATTTTAGTTTTCCATATATACATCAAATTACTTCAATTGTTTCCCATTGAACAGTTTTAGGTGATTGAATATCTCTTCTTAAACTGTATTCAAATTATGAGTTACTCTAAGCGCTTCTTATCATCCCAGTGATTAATTTCTTTCAACTACTTCTGATTTTATATCCTTAAAACATTTTAAACCATTAAATGAATTCAGATTCTGAAATAGTTTTTGATCGTTAAAGACAATAAGCATTTACAATTTTTTATTAGACAATAATTACTTTTGTTTATTGTACGCGGGGGTATAGCTCAGTGGTAGAGCATTCGGCTGCAGTTCGAGAGGTCCCTGGTTCGAAACCGGGTACCCCTTCTGGCGATGACAATTTTAGAAAAGTATGCATAAATATCCATAAATATTGACATAAATCATAGGTTTTTTGTGAATCATTCTCTTAAACAAATTTCAAATTACATTGTTTCCTAAATTCGTCTCCTCATTCGAATGGTTAAATAATTTTACTACATCAGATATTTTATCCCAAAAACATTATACATTCAGATAGTTTAAAATTGCACATTAAATAAACGCATGTTCTTTCAAATCATGTATGCAGGTAAATCTCAGCGACAAAGCATTCCTTTGCAGTTTCAGAGGTAACTGGTTCAAAGCTGAGTACAGCCTTCCAGCGAAGAAATTTTTTTCAAAGGGAATCTAAATTTCTTGATATATTGAAATACGTGAATTATATTAAATTAAACTGCTTTGTGTGAAAAATACTTATGTAATTACACATTATTATTGCAACTTATTCTAAAGATTTTCATCATTATATTGCATAAATACATTTTACGCCAACTGATTTTATATATTTAAAACTTTTTTATTTTGAAGTATTTTCTAATTTTTAAAGTAAATAAGAAAATATTTTTAAGGCTGCTTCATTCGGATATATCTCAGAGGAAGCATATTGGATTGTAGATGGAAATTTTATCACGGAAATTCTAATTTTCCAGAAATAACAAAATATTTCAATTGTTTCAAATTGAACTGTTTTAATTGATTAAATCCTTCTTCTGAAACTAGATTCAAATTATGAAGTATTAAAAACGATTCGACTCATTACAATGATTACATTCTTTCAACTACAGCATATTTTAAATCTTTAAAACCTTTTAAATCCTTAAAAGAATTTGCATTCTGTAATTGTTTTTCATCGTTAAAGACAGTAAGCATTTACTTTTTTTTACTAGCTGTGGGGGTATAGCTCAGTGGTAGAGCATTCGACTACAGTTCAAGAGGTCCCTGCTTCGAATCCGGGTGCCCCCTTCTGGAGATGACAATTTTAGCAAAATATGCATAAATCTCCGTAGATATTGACGTGCATCATATGTTTCAATTAAAAAATTCTTTTAAACCTATTTCAAATTACATTGTTTTCTAAACGCTGCTCCTCATTCTAATGGTTAAATAATTTTTCTACAGCGGATATTCTATCCCAAAAACATTTGACTTCCAGATAGTTTAAAATAGTGTCATTAAATAAACACATGCTCTTTCAAATCACGTGCGCTGGTAAAGCTCAGCGGTAGAGCATTCCGCTGCAGTTCCAGCGATACCTGGTTCAAACCTGAGTACAGCCTTCCGAAAATGAACGATTCCGCAAAATGAATCTAAATATCTTGATATACTTAGGAATATCATATACCCCAATGGTATTAAACTGAACAGTTTTGGGAAAACTTCTAATCTGCTTCTAGAAAATTTTTTCATATTATTCAATAACATTTCATAGTTAAATTGCTTAAATACATTCAACGGCAACTGATTTTATATCTTTAAAACTTTTAGTATCTTGGAGTATTTTGTAATCTTTAAAGTAAATAAGGGAATGTCCTTAAGATTGTTTCATGCGGATATAGCTCAGAGGAAAAATCTAGATGTGGCGGGAAAAACCACATACGTCAAAAATTGCAATTTTTTTTTATAGCATATTCTGTTGAAGAAATGTATGAACTATGCTGTAGAAAAAGCACGTACATCTGTTGGACTTCTAAGATATCCAAAAAAAAAAGAAACACCATAAGCAACCTACTAGATTTTGCTCCGAAGTCAGCCGGGAAGAACCACGTGAGTCATAAAAGGTTATTTTTCTCTAATTTTCGAACAGATATATTCGGGAAAAAGCACATAAATCAAGAAAAGTTATTATTATCCGTTTTATTTGTGCAGATTTTAGCGTTTAAAAAACATGAAGAAATGGTACCATTCCGTACAGTTTATACAACCTTGTTCTTTGTTGAAACTACGTCACAATATTCTTTTTTATTTCGTAAAATTTCGAGGGGCGCGCGACATTTTCTCCCAACCCCCTTTCGATGCCTATTTCCGGTGATTTTGTATTTATTCACCCGGTAATTGATTATTGTTAGGCAGCTGTTTTATTCTCATAGTGCTGAAATAACACTTTATTTTAGCGAGTGGTTTCTCAATTTTAGAATAGTATGTTGTCACGGGGACAACTAAAGGTGAATTCACAAGAGTAAAAATATTTCAGGTATGTTGTATTTTATTAAATATTTCTCTTAAGATTTAGCCAGAATAGAAACTAGAGTTTTGAGAACAAGGCTCTTAATGCAAATTATATGCATAAAAATAAAAAGGTTTCTGTGCTGTCAGCGGTAGAGCCAGAAATGAATCTCTGCAAAAGAATAGGGGGCGGTAGAACAAATGTTTAATATTAAACGTTTTGAGTTATGTTAGATAACATAAATAAAAATACTTTACTCCCGCGCTGTGGCACGATGTTCGTCTCAATAGCTTATAAAGTATAGTTACCGGGAAAATTGTACTGATTGTGCAAGTTTTACATGTTCTCACTGGGAATGTGCTAAACAAAATCCCCATATTTTGAAATATACTGTAGTTTATTTGCGGTGGCCTGGAGTTTGTATGCGGATGTTAAATCAACTGTTCTTAGCTACCTCTGTAACCGCTGATGCAATTAAAACGATACTCCCTGGTAGTTTGATTAGTCTGCTTGGAAGAGGGAGCATTTTTTCGTTTTAACTATATATAATAATGCATAAGGAAAGTATTGTGACGGGCTCGAAAATTCGAATTCGAGTTTTCGACAGGACAGCACGTTTCAATCATACCTGATCACAAATAGAACATTTTTGAGGTGATGTGTGTGTGTGTGTACGTATGTGTGTGTGTGTGCGTCAGTGAGTCTATGGACACGATATCTAACGAACGAATGGGGCGATTCGAGTGCAAGTCGAAATAAAAATTACTATCCGTGATTACTGGAAGTCTATTGTTTTTAAACACAATCGAATGCTGGGAACCCCCATAAATTTTCGAGTGACATTTTGAAAAAATCATCACAATATCAAAACTTTTAATAAAGTTACGAAAATAGACATTTCTTATGTAATTTTTCCTTAGAAAACGATTTACTTAAACTTTAAGAGTGCTAGCATGAACTGTTCTCAAGATATTAAACATTTTTTCAAATTAATTCATCAATAAAATCCCATGAAGTAAAAAAAGAATATTAACTGTTCTGAGACATGTCGAATTATCATATGTAATATCTTGCGATAAATTTGGTGACATCTTTCTCGTGGACCTAGCTCGTTCCATTCATGAGAAATGATACTTTGAGAAATACTTTTGTATTTGAACGCCAATATTATCTGTTATACAGCAAACTCCAATATTATCTGTTATACAACAGAAGAAGAAGTAAGAATAACTTATTTCTGCGTCCAAAACGCTTGTCGAGAGTTTTGCGACGAATTTGGCGGAATGTCGCCAACTGAGCGACTTTTTAAATTTTGCTAAATGTACGAAAATCTTACTAAATGGATCAATTCTGTTCCATGCTTCCGACTTCAAATGAAGTAGACTTTGATCCCGATCTGATTGAAATTTATCCAGATGAACTATAAACGATGTTTGAGTTTCAGTTTTATATGTTTGAGTTTTATATGTTTATATTTATATACAACTTAAATTAGCTAATTAATTTACAAAAAAGTGCATTACCTTTTAATTTTACTTTTAAACAATTTTCAGAAATATCAGTTAAAACATCATTTCGACGTTTTTTATAATTTTTACAAAATATTTACTTAAAGTAGTCTTAAGAAAACACTAAATAATAATAACAGTTTGCAATTAGAATACACAATTAAATGCTGCATTATGACCGATGTTTTATTAAACAATTACTTATGTCTGTATTTGTAAACACATCATAATTGTGTTTAAAGAATAAATACTGAAGTTAGGAATAATAACTTATGCCTGTATTTGCCCCAAACTTGTTTCGGGAATAACCACTTAAGTCAGTATTTACCCAAAAATTCATTTTCCAAAATTACAATACAGTGTATGCTTATTTAGCTTATAAATGTGTAATAAATACCATAAAAATTAAATATGTATTTTGAAAATCAAAATCAAAAATTTAAGAAAACGATGTCTTAAAAATGTCATTATTTTCATTCGTTAATATCTCAAATTCCTTGTTTTTGACTTAAGTGGTTTTCACGCCAGCTCTAGAAATATTGGATCTAAAAGGGAAAATTTATTACAGAGATTTTTGTTTTCCATATACACACCAAAATACGTCAATTGTTTCCTATTGAACAGTTTTAGGTGATTGAATATCTCTTCCTAAACTGGATTCAAATTATGAGTTACTCAAAACGCTTTTTATCATCCTAATGATTAATTTCTTTCTACTACAGCTGATTTTATATCCTTAAAATATTTTAAACCATTAAATGAATTCAGATTCTGAAATAGTTTTTGATCGTTAAAGACAATAAGCATTTACATTTTTTATTAGACAATAAGCATTTACTTTTGTTTATTAAACGCGGGGGTATAGCTCATTGGTAGAGCATTCGACTGCAGTTCGAGAGGTCCCTGGTTCGAAACCGGGTGCCCCCTTCTGAGACAATTTTAGAAAGGTATGCATAAATATCCATAAACAATGACATACATCATAGGTTTAAAGTGAATCATTCTCGTAAACCTATTTCAAGTTACAATGTTTTCTAAACTCGTCTCCTCAATCGAATGGTTAAATAAATTTGCTACGGCGGATATTTTATCCAATAATTATTATACATTCAGTTAGTTTACAATTGCACATTAAATAAACGCATGTTCTTTCAAATCATGTGTGCAGGTAAATCTCAGTGATAGAGCATTCCGCTGCAGTTTCAGAGGTCACTGGTTCAAAGCTGAGTACAGCCTTCCAGCAATAAACTTTTTTTCAAAAGGAATTAATTTATTGATATATTGAAATACGTCAATTATACTAAATTGAAATGCTTTGTTTGAAAAATACTAATCTGATTATTGATTATTATTACAACTTATTCTTAAGATTTTCATCATTATATTGCATAAGTACATTCTACGCCAACTGATTTTATATATTTAAAACATTTTTATTTTGGAAGTTATTTTTTAAATTTTACAGTAAATAAGAAAATATTTTTACGAGTGTTTCATTCGTATATATCTCAGATGAAGCATTTTGGACTTTAGATTTAAGTTTTATTACGGAAATTCTAGTTTCCCATAAATAGCGAAATATTTCAATTGTTTCAAATTGGACAGTTTTATTTGATTATATCTCTCTTCTGAAACTAGATTCAAAATATGAAGTATTGTATATAGGGAAAATAGGGTGCCAAACGCCAGACATATTATATGCAATACGAGAATAATAAGATATTTGTAGTTTGTAATTAATAAGAAGCAAATATGCTACTGCCGTGTATAATCTTGGCAGAACACAGGTTCTATTTCGAAGTTCTCTCGTCCAGGAATAAATCCCTGGATGACCTACAGTGCAATAAATAAAAAGATGCAAAAACCCTTACCTTGTAAGGCGTCCACTCCTGAAAATACAGATGCACACTTTCAAGAGACAAAGATGTTAAATAACCACGCAGGTTTAAATATAAATCACTTTCTTTTTTCAATTTTGTAATTAAGAAGATCAGAAGTTAAATTTATAACTGAATCATTATAAGGAAGCACAGCGCTAAGTAACTGTGACAGTGACACTGGACTCAGGAACCCTTAATATATATTTTGCAGCCACGGAAATAATTCGATGATAATAAGTTGATCAATGATATAAACAAAGTGGCACAGCAACATTTAAGCATGTAATAAACAGCATGATTTAGAGGTATGGTCTCAAAGCAACAGGAGAAAACTCGCACTCAGAGAAAATTAGGACTGATAATTAAACAAGTTGTTATAATTTAGGAACGGAAGTCAGAGATTACTTATTTTTAAGCAGAAGATTCTTTATATTTATGCTTCCGTAAGACAGGCGTAGATGCAGAGGGCAGTCAATCCTTACCTCTCCAGTCGGAGTTGCAAAAGGGGTCGGAACATTATACCATACCCACATTTCAACCCATTACATAGACCTCGGGCCCCATCGTACCTTCCTCGTCGCAGCTCTCTCAGCTAGACGTCGGGCTCGTCATCGATGTTCTTTGGCGATGTAGGCGTCTTCGGCTTTTCTTCCCATGCGCACAAGAGGCCAGAAGTCGTCTTGGGGCCGACTCCCGCACTCCGTGGTGGGCAACATTGAAAAACGGTCCAGGCCGACCTGAGAGCGTCAACAACTAGACAGGAAGTAAAAGCCACGAATATTCTTTGCAAAAGCTTTTATGTAACAAGGTGGATTCAGGCCCCAAAATCATTCGGACATGGCAGAAGACTATTTACAGCCTTTTTACCCATTCAAAAACTTCACAGACATAGCCTCGCCAGCCCAGAGCGGGATCCCGAAAATGATATATGCTGATACATCAAATCCTCGCTGCAAGGTCTCAAATTCATACAGAAGTTTCACTCCAAAATCTATTGTGCAGAAAAGTGCATGCCTTGCACTAACATTACCAGGCTTCGAGCAAGCTCCATCCGCTGTGCCCGGAAATAAAGACCTTGACTTTAACGGTCAAATATTAACGAAACTTCTCTCTGAATGCGGTTTTCACGGATTAATAAAATGGCTAAAAGCTTTCCTTTCAGTGTAGAGTATTTTGTATGATACATATTTAACAGACAAGAGGGATAATTAAAACAGGGTTTTAAATGATGTAAAAATATAGAATCTTGATATTTAATATATAATTTGCGATTTTTAGAAGGGTTTGGCGAGATTATGAAATCTCGTCACAACATAAACGTTTCTCATCATTCCTCATTTCAATGGTTACGTTCTTTTAACTACAGCATAATTTATATCCTTAAAACATTTTAAATCCTTAACAGAATTTGCATTTTGAAGTAGTTTTTGATCGTTAAAGACAGTAAGCATTTACTTTTTCTTACTAGACGTGGGGGTATAGCTCAGTGGTACAGCATTCGACTGCAGTTCAAGAGGTCCCTGGTTCGAATCCGGGTGCCCCCTTCTGGAGATGGCAATTTTAGCAAAATATGCATAAATCTCCATAGATATTGACGTGCATCATATGTTGCAATTGAAATATTCTTTTAAACCTATTTCAAATTACATTGTTTTCTAAACGCTGCTCATCATTCTAATGGTTAAATAATTTTTCTACAGCGGATATTCTATCCCAAAAGCATTTTACTTCCAGATAGTTTAAAATAGTGTTATTAAATAAACACATGTTCTTTCAAATCACGTGCGCTGGTAAAACTCAGCGGTAGAGCATTCCGCTGTAGTTCCAGCGAAACCAGGTTCAAACATGAGTCCAGCCTTTCGAAGATGAACGATTTCGCAAAATGAATCTAAATATCTTGATATACTTAAGAATATCATATACACCAATGGTATTAAAGTGAACAGTTTTGGGAAAACTTCTAACCTGCTTCTAGAAAATTTTTTCATATTATTCTAAAACATTTCATCGTTAAATTGCTTAAATACATTCTACAGCAACTGATTTCATATCTTTAAAAGTTTTAGTATCTTGGAGTATTTTTTAATCTTTAAAGTAAATAAGAGAATGTTCTTAAGATTGTTTCATGCGGATATAGATCAGATGGAAAATATTGGATCTAAGAGGGAAAATTTATTACGGAGATTTTTTTTTCCATATAAACACCAAAATACGTCAGTTGTTTCCCATTGAACACTTTTAGGTGATTTAATATCTCTTCTTACACTGGATTCAAATTATGAGTTACTCTAAACGCTTCTTATCATCCCAGTGATTAATTTCTTTCAACTACTTCTGATTTTATATCCTTAAAACATTTTAAACCATTAAATGAATTCAGATTCTGAAATAGTTTTTGATCGTTAAAGACAATAAGCATTTACATTTTTTATTAGACAATAAGCATTTACTTTTGTTTATTATACGCGGGGGTATAGCTCAGTGGTAGAGCATTCGACTGCAGTTCGAGAGGTCCCTGGTTCGAAACCGGGTGCCCCCTTCTGGAGACGAAAATTTTAGAAAGGTATGCATAAATATTGACATACATCATAGGTTTTAAGTGAATCATTCTCGTAAACCTACTTCAAGTCACATTGTTTTCTAAACTCGTCACCTCATTCGAATGGTTAAATAAACTTACTACAACGGTTATTTTATTCAAAAAACATTATACATTCAGTTAGTTTACAATTGCACATTAAATAAACGCATGTTCTTTCAAATCATGTGTGCAGGTAAATCTCAGTGATAGAGCATTCCGCTGCAGTTTCAGTGGTCTCTGGTTCAAAGCTGAGTACAGCCTTCCAGCGATAAACTTTTTTTCAAAAGGAATTAATTTATTAATATATTGAAATACGTCAATTATACTAAGTTGGAATATTTTGTGTGAAAAATACTAAACTAATTATTGATTATTATTACAACTTATTCTAAAGATTTTCATCATTATATTGCATAAGAACATTCTACGCCAACTGATTTTATATATTTAAAACTTTTTTATTTTGGAAGTTTTTCAATTTTTAAAGTAAATAAGATAATATTTTTAAGACTGCTTCTTTCGTATATATCGCAGATGAAGCATATTGGACTTTAGATTTAAATTTTGTCACGGAAATTGTAGTTTTCCATAATTAGCGTATTATTTCAATTGCTTCAAATTGAACAGATTTTTCTTTATTAAATCTCTTTTCTGAAACTAGATTCAAAATATGAAGTATTGTAAACATTTCTCCTAATTTTAATGATTACGTTCTTTCAACTACAGCATATTTTAAATCCTTAAAATATTTTAAATCCTTAAAAGAATTTGCATTCTGAAATGGTTTTTGATCGTTAAAGACAGTAAGCATTTGCCTTTCTTGCTAGATACGGAGGTATAGCTCAGTGGTAGTGCATTCGACTGCAGTTCGAGAAGTCCCTGGTTCGAATCCCGGTGCCCCCTTCTGGAGATGACAATTTTAGCAAAATATGCATAAATCTCCATAGATATTGACGCGCATCATATGTTTCAATTAAAAAATTCTTTTAAATATATTTCAAATTACATAGTTTTCTAAACGCTGCTCCTCATTCTAATGGTTAAATACTTTTTCTACAGCGGATATTCTATCCCAAAAACATTTTACTTCCAGATAGTTTAAAATAGTGTCATTTAATAAACACATGTTCTTTCAAATCACGTGCGCTGGTAAAGCTCAGCGGTAGAGCATTCCGCTGCTGTTCCATCGACACCAGGTTCAAACCTGAGTCCAGCCTTCCGAAGATGAACGATTTCGCAAAATGAATCTAAATATCTTGATATACTTAAGAATATCATATACACCAATGGTATTAAACTGAACAGTTTTGGGAAAACTTCTAATCTGCTTCTAGAAAATTTTTTCATATTATTCAAAAACATTTCATCGTAAAATTGCTTAAATACATTCTACGGCAACTGATTTTATATCTTTAAAACTTTTAGTATCTTAAAGTATTTTGTAATCTTTAAAGTAAATAAGAAAATGTTCTTAAGATTGTTTCATGCGGATATAGCTCAGATTAAAAATATTGGATCTAAAAGGATAAATTTATTATATAGACATTTGTTTTCCATATATACACCAAAATACGTCAGTTGTTTCCCATTGAACAGTTTTAGGTGATTTAATATCTCTTCTTAAACTGGATTCAAATTATGAGTTTCTCCAAACGCTTCTTATCATCCCAGTGATTAATTTCTTTCAACTACATCTGATTTTAAATCCTTAAAACATTTTAAACCATTAAATGAATTCAGATTCTGAAATAGTTTTTGATCGTTAAAGACAATAAGCATTTACATTTTTTAATAGACAATAAGCATTTACTTTTCTTTATTATACGCGGGGGTATAGCTCAGTGGTAGAGCATTCGACTGCAGTTCGAGAGGTCCCTGGTTCGAAACCGGGTGCCCCCTTCTGGAGATGACAATTTTAGAAAGGTATGCATAAATATTGACATACATCATAGGTTTTAAGTGAATCATTCTCGTAAACCAATATCAAGTTACATTGTTTTCTAAACTCGTCACCTCATTCGAATGGTTAAATAAACTTACTACAGCGGATATTTTATCCAAAAACATTATACAATCAGTTAGTTTACAATTGCACATTAAAAAAACGCATTTTCTTTCATATCATGTGTGCAGGTAAATCGCAGTGATAGACCATTCCGCTGCAGTTTCAGTGGTCACTGGTTCAAAGCTGAGTACAGCCTTCCAGCGATAAACTTTTTTTCAAAAGGAATTAATTTATTGATATATTGAAATACGTCAATTATTCTAAATTGAAATACTTTGTGTGAAAAATACTAATCTAATTAATGATTATTATTACAACTTATTCTAAAAATTTTCTTCATTATATTGCATAAGTACATTCTACGCCAACTGATTTTATATATTTAAACCTTTTTTATTTTGGATGTTTTTTAATTTTTAAAGTAAAATAGAAAATATTTTTAAGACTGCTTCATTCGTATATATCACAGATGAAGCATATCGGACTGCAGTTCGAGAGGTCCCTGGTTCGAAACCGGGTGCCCCCTTCTGGAGATGACAATTTTAGAAAGGTATGCATAAATATTGACATACATCATAGGTTTCAAGTGAATCATGCTCGTAAACCTACTTCAAGTTACATAGTTTTCTAAACTCGTCTCCTCATTTGAATGGTTAAATAAACTTAATACAGCGGATATTTTATCCATAAACATTATACATTCAGTTAGTTTACAATTGCACATTAAATAAACGCATGTTCTTTCAAATCATGCGTGCAGGTAAATCTCAGTGATAGACCATTCCGCTGCAGTTTCAGTGGTCACTGGTTCAAAGCTGAGTACAGCCTTCCAGCGATAAACATTTTTTCAAAAGGAATTAATTTATTGATATATTGAAATACGTCAAATATACTAAATTGAAATACTTTATGAGAAAAATACTAATCTAATTATTGATTATTATTACAACATATTCCAAAAATTTTCATTATTATATTGCATAAGTACATTCTACACCAACTGATTTTATATATTTAAAACTTTTTTATTTTGGAAGTTCTTTTAATTTTTAAAGTAAATTAGAAAATATTTTTAAGACTGCTTCATTCGTATATATCACAGATGAAGCATATTGGACTTTAGATTTAAATTTTATCACGGAAATTCTAGTTTTCCATAAATAGCGTATTATTTCAATTGCTTCAAATTGAACAGGTTTTTTTTATTAAATCTCTCTTCTGAAACTAGATTCAAAATATGAAGCATTGTAAACATTTCTCCTCATTTCAATGATTACTTTCAACAATAGCATATTTTAAACCCTTAAAATATTTTAAATCCTTAAAATATTTTAAATCCTTAAAAGAATTAGCATTCTGAAATGGTTTTTGATCGTTAAAGAGAGTAAGCATTTGCTTTATCTTGCTAGAAATGGGGGTATAGCTCAGTGGTCGATCGTTCGACTGCAGATCGAGAGATCCCTGGTTCGAAACCGGGTGCCCCCTTCTGGAGATGACAACTTTAGCAAAATATGCATAAATCTCCATAGATATTGACTTGCATCATATGTTTCAATTAAAAAATTCTTTTAAATATAATTCAAATTACATTGTTTTCTAAACGCTGCTCCTCATTCTAATGGTTAAATAATTTTTCTACAGCGGATATTCTATCCCAAAAACATTTTACTTCCAGATAGTTTAAAATAGTGTCATTAAATAAACATATGTTCCTTCAAATCACGTGCGCTGGTAAAACTCAGTGGTAGAGCATTCCGCTGCAGTTCCAGCGACACCAGATTCAAACCTGAGTCCAGGCTTTCGAAGATGCTCGATTTCGCAAAATGAATCTAAATATCTTGATATACTTAAGTATATCATATACACCAATGGTATTAAACTGAACAGTTTTGGGAAAATTTCTAATCTGCTTCTAGAAAATTTTTACATATTATTCAAAAACATTTCATCGTTAAATTGCTTAAATACATTCTACGGCAACTGATTTTATATCTTTAAAACTTTTAGTATCTTGGAGTATTTTGTAATCTTTAAAGTAAAGAAGAGAATGTTCTTAAGATTGTTTCATGCGGATATAGCTCAGATAAAAAATATTGAATCTAAAAGGGAAAATTTACTACAGAGATTTTAGTTTTCCATATATACATCAAATTACTTCAATTGTTTCCCATTGAACAGTTTTAGGTGATTGAATATCTCTTCTTAAACTGTATTCAAATTATGAGTTACTCTAAGCGCTTCTTATCATCCCAGTGATTAATTTCTTTCAACTACTTCTGATTTTGTATCCTTAAAACATTTTAAACCATTAAATGAATTCAGATTCTGAAATAGTTTTTGATCGTTAAAGACAATAAACATTTACATTTTTTATTAGACAATAAGCATTTACTTTTGTTTACTATACGCGGGGGTATAGCTCAGTGGTAGAGCATTCGACTGCAGTTCGAGAGGTCCCTGGTTCGAAACCGGGTGCCCCCTTCTGGAGATGACAATTTTAGAAAGGTATGCATAAATATTGACATACATCATATGTTTTAAGTGAATCATTCTCGTAACCAATATCAAGTTACATTGTTTTCTAAACTCGTCACCTGATTCGAATGGTTAAATAAACTTACTACAGCGGATATTTTATCCAAAAAACATTATACATTCTGTTAGTTTACAATTGCCCATTAAATAAACGCATTTTCTTTCAAATCATGTGTGCAGGTAAATCTCAGTGATAGACCATTCCGCTGCAGTTTCAGTGGTCACTTGTTCCATGCTGAGTACAGCCGTCCAGCGATAAACTTTTTCTCAAAAGGAATTAATTTATTGATATATTGAAATACGTCAATTATACTAAATTGAAATACTTTGTGTGAAAAATACTAATCTAATTATTGATTATTATTACAACTTATTCTAAAAATTGTCATCATTATATTGCATAAGTACATTCTACGCCAACTGATTTTATATATTTAAAACTTTTTTATTTTGGAAGTTTTTTTAATTTTTAAAGTAAATTAGAAAATATTTTTAAGACTGCTTCATTCGTATATATCACAGATGAAGCATATCGGACTTTAGATTTAAATTTTATCACGGAATTCCTAGTTTTCCATAATTATCGTATTATTTCAATTGCTTCAAATTGAACAGTTTTTTTTTATTAAATCTCTCTTCTGAAACTAGATTCAAAATATGAAGTATTGTAAACATTTCTCCTCATTTCAATGATTACGTTCTTTGACTACAGCATATTTTAAATCCTTAAAACATTTTAAATCCTTAAAGGAATCTGCATTCTGAAATTGGTTTTGATTGTTAAAGACAATAAGCATTTGCTATATCTTGCTAGATATGGGGGTATAGCTCAGTGGTAGAGCATTCGACTGCAGTTCGAGAGGTCCCTGGTTCGAATCCGGGTGCCCCCTTCTGGAGATGGCAATTTTAGCAAAATATGCATAAATCTCCATAGATATTGACGTGCATCATATGTTTCAATTTAAAAATTATTTTAAACTATTTCAAACTACATGGTTTTCTAAACGCTGCTCCTCATTCTAATGGTTAAATAATTTTTCTACAGCGGATATTCTATCCCGAAAACATTTTACTTCCAGATAGTTTCAAATAGTGTCATTAAATAAACACATGTTCTTTCAAATTACGTGCGCTGGTAAAGCTGAGCGGTAGAGCATTCCGCTGCAGTTTAAGCGACAGGTTCAGCTCAGCGACAGTTTCAGCTCAGGACCCAGGTTCAAACCTGAGTCCAGCCTTCCGAAGATGAACGATTTCGCGAAATGAATCTAAATATCTTGATATAGTTAAGAATATCATATACACCAATGGTATTAAACTGAACAGTTTTGAGAAAACTTCTAATCTGCTTCTAGAAAATTTTTTCATATTATTCAAAAACATTTCATAGTTAAATTGCTTAAATACATTCTACGGCAACTGATTTTATATCTTTAAAACTTTTAGTATCTTGGAGTATTTTGTAATCTTTAAAGTAAATAAGAGAATGTTCTTAAGATTGTTTCATGCGGATATAGCTCAGATAAAAAATATTGGGTATAAAAAGGTAAATTTATTACTTAGACTTTTGTTTTCTATATAAACACCAAAATACGTCAATAGTTTCCCATTCAACAGTTTTAGGTGATTGAATATCTCTTCTTAAACTGGATTCAAATTATGAGTTACTCCAAACCCTTCTTATAATCCCAGTGATTAATTTCTTTCAACTACATCTGATTTTATATCCTTTAAACATTTTAAACCATTATATGAATTCTGATTCTGAAATAGTTTTTGATCGTTAAAGACAATAAGCTTTTACATTTTTTATAAGACAATAAGCATTTACTTTTGTTTATTATACGCGGGGGTATAGCTCAGTGGTAGAGCATTCGACTGCAGTTCGAGAGGTTCCTGGTTCGAAACCGGGTGCCCCCTTCTGGAGATGACAATTTTAGAAAGGTATGCATAAATATTGACATACATCATAGGTTTTAAGTGAATCATTCTCGTAAACTTACTTCAAGTTACATTGTTTTCTAAACTCGTCTCCTCAATTAAATTGTTAAATAAACTTACTACAGCGGATATTTTATCCAAAAAACATTATACATTCAGTTAGTTTACAATTGCCCATTAAATAAACGCATTTTTTTTTCAAATCATGTGTGCAGGTAAATCTCAGTGATAGACCATTCCGCTTCAGTTTCAGTGATCACTTGTTCCAAGCTGAGTACAGTCGTCCAGCGATAAACTTTTTTTCAAAAGGAATTAATTTATTGATATCTTGAAATACGTCAATTATACTAAATTGAAATACTTTGTGTGAAAAATACTAATCTAATTATTGATTATTATTACAACTTATTCTAAAAATTTTCATAATTATATTGCATAAGTACATTCTACGCCAACTGATTTTATATATTTAAAACTTTTTTATTTTGGAAGTTTTTTTAATTTTTAAAGTAAATTAGAAAATATTTTTAAGACTGCTTCATTCGTATATATCACAGATGAAGCATATCGGACTTTAGATTTAAATTTTATTACGGAATTTCTAGTTTTCCATAATTATCGTATTATTTCAATTGCTTCAAATTGAACAGTTTTTTTTTATTAAATCTCTCTTCTGAAACTAGATTCAAAATATGAAGTATTGTAAACATTTCTCCCCATTTCAATGATTACGTTCTTTCAACTACAGCATATTTTAAATCCTTAAACATTTTAAATCCTTAAAAGAATTTGCATTCTGAAATTGGTTTTGATCGTTAAAGACAATAAGCATTTGCTTTATCTTGCTAGATATGGGGGTATAGCTCAGTGTTAGAGCATTCGACTGCAGTTCGAAAGGTCCCTGTGGCGAATCCGGGTGCCCCCTTCTGGAGATGGCAATTTTAGCAAAATATGCATAAATCTCCATAGATATTGACGTGCATCATATGTTTCAATTTAAAAATTCTTTTAAACTATTTCAAACTACATGGTTTTCTAAACGCTGCTCCTCATTCTAATGGTTAAATAATTTTTCTACAGCGGATATTCTATCCCAAAAACATTTTACTTCCAGATAGTTTCAAATAGTGTCATTAAATAAACACATGTTCTTTCAAATTACGTGCGCTGGTAAAGCTGAGCGGTAGAGCATTCCGCTGCAGTTTCAGCGACAGGTTCAGCTCAGCGACAGTTTCAGCTCAGGACCCAGGTTCAAACCTGAGTCCAGCCTTCCGAAGATGAACGATTTCGCGAAATGAATCTTGATATAGTTAAGAATATCATATACACAAATGGTATTAAACTGAACAGTTTTGAGAAAACTTCTAATCTTCTTCTAGAAAATTTTTTCATATTATTCAAAAACATTTCATAGTTAAATTGCTTAAATACATTCTACGGCAACTGATTTTATATCTTTAAAACTTTTAGTATCTTGGAGTATTTTGTAATCTTTAAAGTAAATAAGAGAATGTTCTTAAGATTGTTTCATGCGGATATGGCTCAGATGAAAAATATTGGATGTAAAAGGGAAAATTTATTACAGAGATTTTTGTTTTCCATATATACACCAAATTACGTCAATTGTTACCATTGAACAGTTTTAGGTGATTGACTATCTCTTCTTAAACTGGATTCAAATTATGAGTTACTCCAAACGCTTCTTATAATCCCAGTGATTAATTTCTTTCAACTACATCTGATTTTATATCCTTTGAACATTTTAAACCATTAAATGAATTCAGATTCTGAAATAGTTTTTGATCGTTAAAGACAATAAGCATTTGCATTTTTTATTAGACAATAAGCATTTACTTTTGTTTGTTATACGCGGGGGTATAGCTCAGAGGTAGAGCATTCGACTGCAGTTCGAGAGGTCCCTGGTTCGAAACCGGGTGCCCCCTTCTGGAGATGACAATTTTAGAAAGGTATGCATAAATATTGACATACATCATAGGTTTTGAGTGAATCATTCTCGTAAACCTACTTCAAGTTACATTGTTTTCTAAACTCGTCTCCTCATTTAAATTGTTAAATAAACTTACTAAAGCGGATATATTATCCAAAAAACATTATACATTCAGTTAGTTTACAATTGCCCATTAAACAAACGCATTTTCTTTCAAATCATGTGTGCAGATAAATCTCAGTGATAGACCATTCCGCTGCAGTTTCCGTGATCACTTGTTCCAAGCTGAGTACAGCCGTCCAGCGATAAACTTTTTTTCAAATGGAATTAATTTATTGATATATTGAAATACGTCAATTATACTAAATTGAAATACTTTGTGTGAAAAATACTAATCTAATTATTGATTATTATTACAACTTATTTAAAAATTTTCATCATTATATTGCATAAGTACATTCTACGCCAACTGATTTTATATATTTAAAACTTTTTTATTTTGGAAGTTTTTTTAATTTTTAAAGTAAATTAGAAAATATTTTTAAGACTGCTTCATTCGTATATATCACAGATGAAGCATATCGGACTTTAGATTTAAATTTTATTACGGAATTTCTAGTTTTAAATAATTATCGTATTATTTCAATTGCTTCAAATTGAACAGGTTTTTTTTTGATTAAATCTCTCTTCTGAAACTAGATTCAAAATATGAAGTATTGTAAACATTTCCCCTCATTTCAATGATTACGTTCTTTCAACTACAGCATATTTTAAATCCTTAAAAATTTTAAATCCTTAAAAGAATTTGCATTCTGAAATTGGTTTTGATCGTTAAAGACAATAAGCATTTGCTTTATCTTGCTAGACATGGGGGTATAGCTCAGTGGTAGAGCATTCGACTGCAGTTCGAGCGGTCCCTGGTTCGAATCCGGGTGCCCCCTTCTGGAGATGGCAATTTTAGCAAAATATGCATAAATCTCCATAGATATTGACGTGCATCATATGTTTCAATTTAAAAATTCTTTTAATCTATTTCAAACTACATGGTTTTCTAAACGCTGCTCCTCATTCTAATGTTTAAATAATTTTTCTACAGCGAATATTCTATCCCAAAAACATTTTACTTCCAGATAGTTTCAAATAGTGTCATTAAATAAACACATGTTCTTTCAAATTACGTGCGCTGGTAAAGCTGAGCGGTAGAGCATTCCGCTGCAGTTTCAGCGACAGGTTCAGCTCAGCGACAGTTTCAGCTCAGGACCCAGGTTCAAACCTGAGTCCAGCCTTCCGAAGATGAACGATTTCGCGAAATGAATCTAAATATCTTGATATAGTTAAGAATATCATATACACTAATGGTATTAAACTGAACAGTTTTGAGAAAACTTCTAATCTGCTTCTAGAAAATTTTTTCATATTATTCAAAAACATTTCATAGTTAAATTGCTTAAATACATTCTACGGCAACTGATTTTATATCTTTAAAACTTTTAGTATCTTGGAGTATTTTGTAATCTTTAAAGTAAATAAGAGAATGTTCTTAAGATTGTTTCATGCGGATATGGCTCAGATGAAAAATATTGGATGTAAAAGGGAAAATTTATTACAGAGATTTTTGTTTTCCATATATACACCAAATTACGTCAATTGTTACCATTGAACAGTTTTAGGTGATTGACTATCTCTTCTTAAACTGGATTCAAATTATGAGTTACTCCAAACGCTTCTTATAATCCCAGTGATTAATTTCTTTCAACTACATCTGATTTTATATCCTTTGAACATTTTAAACCATTAAATGAATTCAGATTCTGAAATAGTTTTTGATCGTTAAAGACAATAAGCATTTGCATTTTTTATTAGACAATAAGCATTTACTTTTGTTTGTTACACGCGGGGGTATAGCTCAGAGGTAGAGCATTCGACTGCAGTTCGAGAGGTCCCTGGTTCGAAACCGGGTGCCCCCTTCTGGAGATGACAATTTTAGAAAGGTATGCATAAATATTGACATACATCATAGGTTTTGAGTGAATCATTCTCGTAAACCTACTTCAAGTTACATTGTTTTCTAAACTCGTCTCCTCATTTAAATTGTTAAATAAACTTACTACAGCGGATATATTATCCAAAAAACATTATACATTCAGTTAGTTTACAATTGCCCATTAAACAAACGCATTTTCTTTCAAATCATGTGTGCAGATAAATCTCAGTGATAGACCATTCCGCTGCAGTTTCCGTGATCACTTGTTCCAAGCTGAGTACAGCCTTCCAGCGATAAACTTTTTTTCAAAAGGAATTAATTTATTAATATATTGAAATACGTCAATTATACTAAGTTGGAATATTTTGTGTGAAAAATACTAAACTAATTATTGATTATTATTACAACTTATTCTAAAGATTTTCATCATTATATTGCATAAGAACATTCTACGCCAACTGATTTTATATATTTAAAACTTTTTTATTTTGGAAGTTTTTCAATTTTTAAAGTAAATAAGATAATATTTTTAAGACTGCTTCTTTCGTATATATCGCAGATGAAGCATATTGGACTTTAGATTTAAATTTTGTCACGGAATTGTAGTTTTCCAGCGTATTATTTCAATTGCTTCAAATTGAACAGATTTTTCTTTATTAAATCTCTTTTCTGAAACTAGATTCAAAATATGAAGTATTGTAAACATTTCTCCTAATTTCAATGATTACGTTCTTTCAACTACAGCATATTTTAAATCCTTAAAATATTTTAAATCCTTAAAAGAATTTGCATTCTGAAATGGTTTTTGATCGTTAAAGACAGTAAGCATTTGCCTTTCTTGCTAGATACGGAGGTATAGCTCAGTGGTAGAGCATTCGACTGCAGTTCGAGAGGTCCCTGGTTCGAATCCCGGTGCCCCCTTCTGGAGATGACAATTTTAGCAAAATATGCATAAATCTCCATAGATATTGACGCGCATCATATGTTTCAATTAAAAAATTCTTTTAAATATATTTCAAATTACATAGTTTTCTAAACGCTGCTCCTCATTCTAATGGTTAAATACTTTTTCTACAGCGGATATTCTATCCCAAAAACATTTTACTTCCAGATAGTTTAAAATAGTGTCATTTAATAAACACATGTTCTTTCAAATCACGTGCGCTGGTAAAGCTCAGCGGTAGAGCATTCCGCTGCTGTTCCATCGACACCAGGTTCAAACCTGAGTCCAGCCTTCCGAAGATGAACGATTTCGCAAAATGAATCTAAATATCTTGATATACTTAAGAATATCATATACACCAATGGTATTAATCTGAACAGTTTTGGGAAAACTTCTAATCTGCTTCAAGAAAATTTTTTCATATTATTCAAAAACATTTCATCGTAAAATTGCTTAAATACATTCTACGGCAACTGATTTTATATCTTTAAAACTTTTAGTATCTTAAAGTATTTTGTAATCTTTAAAGTAAATAAGAAAATGTTCTTAAGATTGTTTCATGCGGATATAGCTCAGATTAAAAATATTGGATCTAAAAGGATAAATTTATTATATAGACATTTGTTTTCCATATATACACCAAAATACGTCAGTTGTTTCCCATTGAACAGTTTTAGGTGATTTAATATCTCTTCTTAAACTGGATTCAAATTATGAGTTTCTCCAAACGCTTCTTATCATCCCAGTGATTAATTTCTTTCAACTACATCTGATTTTAAATCCTTAAAACATTTTAAACCATTAAATGAATTCAGATTCTGAAATAGTTTTTGATCGTTAAAGACAATAAGCATTTACATTTTTTAATAAACAATAAGCATTTACTTTTCTTTATTATACGCGGGGGTATAGCTCAGTGGTAGAGCATTCGACTGCAGTTCGAGAGGTCCCTGGTTCGAAACCGGGTGCCCCCTTCTGGAGATGACAATTTTAGAAAGGTATGCATAAATATTGACATACATCATAGGTTTTAAGTGAATCATTCTCGTAAACCAATATCAAGTTACATTGTTTTCTAAACTCGTCACCTCATTCGAATGGTTAAATAAACTTACTACAGCGGATATTTTATCCAAAAACATTATACAATCAGTTAGTTTACAATTGCACATTAAAAAAACGCATTTTCTTTCATATCATGTGTGCAGGTAAATCGCAGTGATAGACCATTCCGCTGCAGTTTCAGTGGTCACTGGTTCAAAGCTGAGTACAGCCTTCCAGCGATAAACTTTTTTTCAAAAGGAATTAATTTATTGATATATTGAAATACGTCAATTATTCTAAATTGAAATACTTTGTGTGAAAAATACTAATCTAATTAATGATTATTATTACAACTTATTCTAAAAATTTTCTTCATTATATTGCATAAGTACATTCTACGCCAACTGATTTTATATATTTAAACCTTTTTTATTTTGGATGTTTTTTTAATTTTTAAAGTAAAATAGAAAATATTTTTAAGACTGCTTCATTCGTATATATCACAGATGAAGCATATCGGACTGCAGTTCGAGAGGTCCCTGGTTCGAAACCGGGTGCCCCCTTCTGGAGATGACAATTTTAGAAAGGTATGCATAAATATTGACATACATCATAGGTTTCAAGTGAATCATGCTCGTAAACCTACTTCAAGTTACATAGTTTTCTAAACTCGTCTCCTCATTTGAATGGTTAAATAAACTTACTACAGCGGATATTTTATCCATAAACATTATACATTCAGTTAGTTTACAATTGCACATTAAATAAACGCATGTTCTTTCAAATCATGCGTGCAGGTAAATCTCAGTGATAGACCATTCCGCTGCAGTTTCAGTGGTCACTGGTTCAAAGCTGAGTACAGCCTTCCAGCGATAAACATTTTTTCAAAAGGAATTAATTTATTGATATATTGAAATACGTCAAATATACTAAATTGAAATACTTTATGAGAAAAATACTAATCTAATTATTGATTATTATTACAACATATTCCAAAAATTTTCATTATTTTATTGCATAAGTACATTCTACACCAACTGATTTTATATATTTAAAACTTTTTTATTTTGGAAGTTCTTTTAATTTTTAAAGTAAATTAGAAAATATTTTTAAGACTGCTTCATTCGTATATATCACAGATGAAGCATATTGGACTTTAGATTTAAATTTTATCACGGAAATTCTAGTTTTCCATAAATAGCGTATTATTTCAATTGCTTCAAATTGAACAGGTTTTTTTTATTAAATCTCTCTTCTGAAACTAGATTCAAAATATGAAGCATTGTAAACATTTCTCCTCATTTCAATGATTACTTTCAACAATAGCATATTTTAAACCCTTAAAATATTTTAAATCCTTAAAATATTTTAAATCCTTAAAAGAATTAGCATTCTGAAATGGTTTTTGATCGTTAAAGAGAGTAAGCATTTGCTTTATCTTGCTAGAAATGGGGGTATAGCTCAGTGGTCGATCGTTCGACTGCAGATCGAGAGGTCCCTGGTTCGAAACCGGGTGCCCCTTTCTGGAGATGACAACTTTAGCAAAATATGCATAAATCTCCATAGATATTGACTTGCATCATATGTTTCAATTAAAAATTCTTTTAAATATAATTCAAATTACATTGTTTTCTAAACGCTGCTCCTCATTCTAATGGTTAAATAATTTTTCTACAGCGGATATTCTATCCCAAAAACATTTTACTTCCAGATAGTTTAAAATAGTGTCATTAAATAAACATATGTTCCTTCAAATCACGTGCGCTGGTAAAACTCAGTGGTAGAGCATTCCGTTGCAGTTCCAGCGACACCAGATTCAAACCTGAGTCCAGGCTTTCGAAGATGCTCGATTTCGCAAAATGAATCTAAATATCTTGATATACTTAAGTATATCATATACACCAATGGTATTAAACTGAACAGTTTTGGGAAAATTTCTAATCTGCTTCTAGAAAATTTTTTCATATTATTCAAAAACATTTCATCGTTAAATTGCTTAAATACATTCTACGGCAACTGATTTTATATCTTTAAAACTTTTAGTATCTTGGAGTATTTTGTAATCTTTAAAGTAAAGAAGAGAATGTTCTTAAGATTGTTTCATGCGGATATAGCTCAGATAAAAAATATTGAATCTAAAAGGGAAAATTTACTACAGAGATTTTAGTTTTCCATATATACATCAAATTACTTCAATTGTTTCCCATTGAACAGTTTTAGGTGATTGAATATCTCTTCTTAAACTGTATTCAAATTATGAGTTACTCTAAGCGCTTCTTATCATCCCAGTGATTAATTTCTTTCAACTACTTCTGATTTTATATCCTTAAAACATTTTAAACCATTAAATGAATTCAGATTCTGAAATAGTTTTTGATCGTTAAAGACAATAAGCATTTACATTTTTTATTAGACAATAAGCATTTACTTTTGTTTACTATACGCGGGGGTATAGCTCAGTGGTAGAGCATTCGACTGCAGTTCGAGAGGTCCTTGGTTCGAAACCGGGTGCCCCCTTCTGGAGATGACAATTTTAGAAAGGTATGCATAAATATTGACATACAACATATGTTTTAAGTGAATCATTCTCGTAACCAATATCAAGTTACATTGTTTTCTAAACTCGTCACCTCATTCGAATGGTTAAATAAACTTACTACAGCGGATATTTTATCCAAAAAACATTATACATTCTGTTAGTTTACAATTGCCCATTAAATAAACGCATTTTCTTTCAAATCATGTGTGCAGGTAAATCTCAGTGATAGACCATTCCGCTGCAGTTTCAGTGGTCACTTGTTCCATGCTGAGTACAGCCGTCCAGCGATAAACTTTTTCTCAAAAGGAATTAATTTATTGATATATTGAAATACGTCAATTATACTAAATTGAAATACTTTGTGTGAAAAATACTAATCTAATTATTGATTATTATTACAACTTATTCTAAAAATTGTCATCATTATATTGCATAAGTACATTCTACGCCAACTGATTTTATATATTTAAAACTTTTTTATTTTGGAAGTTTTTTTAATTTTTAAAGTAAATTAGAAAATATTTTTAAGACTGCTTCATTCGTATATATCACAGATGAAGCATATCGGACTTTAGATTTAAATTTTATCACGGAATTTCTAGTTTTCCATAATTATCGTATTATTTCAATTGCTTCAAATTGAACAGTTTTTTTTTATTAAATCTCTCTTCTGAAACTAGATTCAAAATATGAAGCATTGTAAACATTTCTCCTCATTTCAATGATTACTTTCAACAATAGCATATTTTAAACCCTTAAAATATTTTAAATCCTTAAAATATTTTAAATCCTTAACAGTATTTGCATTCTGAAATGGTTTTTGATCGTTAAAGAGAGTAAGCATTTGCTTTATCTTGCTAGAAATGGGGGTATAGCTCAGTGGTCGATAGTTCGACTGCAGATCGAGAGGTCCCTGGTTCGAAACCGGGTGCCCCCTTCTGGAGATGACAACTTTAGCAAAATATGCATAAATCTCCATAGATATTGACTTGCATCATATGTTTCAATTAAAAAATTCTTTTAAATATAATTCAAATTACATTGTTTTCTAAACGCTGCTCCTCATTCTAATGGTTAAATAATTTTTCTACAGCGGATATTCTATCCCAAAAACATTTTACTTCCAGATAGTTTAAAATAGTGTCATTAAATAAACATATGTTCCTTCAAATCACGTGCGCTGGTAAAACTCAGTGGTAGAGCATTCCGCTGCAGTTCCAGCGACACCAGATTCAAACCTGAGTCCAGGCTTTCGAAGATGGTCGATTTCGCAAAATGAATCTAAATATCTTGATATACTTAAGTATATCATATACACCAATGGTATTAAACTGAACAGTTTTGGGAAAATTTCTAATCTGCTTCTAGAAAATTTTTTCATATTATTCAAAAACATTTCATCGTTAAATTGCTTAAATACATTCTACGGCAACTGATTTTATATCTTTAAAACTTTTAGTATCTTGGAGTATTTTGTAATCTTTAAAGTAAAGAAGAGAATGTTCTTAAGATTGTTTCATGCGGATATAGCTCAGATAAAAAATATTGAATCTAAAAGGGAAAATTTACTACAGAGATTTTAGTTTTCCATATATACATCAAATTACTTCAATTGTTTCCCATTGAACAGTTTTAGGTGATTGAATATCTCTTCTTAAACTGTATTCAAATTATGAGTTACTCTAAGCGCTTCTTATCATCCCAGTGATTAATTTCTTTCAACTACTTCTGATTTTATATCCTTAAAACATTTTAAACCATTAAATGAATTCAGATTCTGAAATAGTTTTTGATCGTTAAAGACAATAAGCATTTACATTTTTTATTAGACAATAAGCATTTACTTTTGTTTACTATACGCGGGGGTATAGCTCAGTGGTAGAGCATTCGACTGCAGTTCGAGAGGTCCTTGGTTCGAAACCGGGTGCCCCCTTCTGGAGATGACAATTTTAGAAAGGTATGCATAAATATTGACATACAACATATGTTTTAAGTGAATCATTCTCGTAACCAATATCAAGTTACATTGTTTTCTAAACTCGTCACCTCATTCGAATGGTTAAATAAACTTACTACAGCGGATATTTTATCCAAAAAACATTATACATTCTGTTAGTTTACAATTGCCCATTAAATAAACGCATTTTCTTTCAAATCATGTGTGCAGGTAAATCTCAGTGATAGACCATTCCGCTGCAGTTTCAGTGGTCACTTGTTCCATGCTGAGTACAGCCGTCCAGCGATAAACTTTTTCTCAAAAGGAATTAATTTATTGATATATTGAAATACGTCAATTATACTAAATTGAAATACTTTGTGTGAAAAATACTAATCTAATTATTGATTATTATTACAACTTATTCTAAAAATTGTCATCATTATATTGCATAAGTACATTCTACGCCAACTGATTTTATATATTTAAAACTTTTTTATTTTGGAAGTTTTTTTAATTTTTAAAGTAAATTAGAAAATATTTTTAAGACTGCTTCATTCGTATATATCACAGATGAAGCATATCGGACTTTAGATTTAAATTTTATCACGGAATTTCTAGTTTTCCATAATTATCGTATTATTTCAATTGCTTCAAATTGAACAGTTTTTTTTTATTAAATCTCTCTTCTGAAACTAGATTCAAAATATGAAGCATTGTAAACATTTCTCCTCATTTCAATGATTACTTTCAACAATAGCATATTTTAAACCCTTAAAATATTTTAAATCCTTAAAATATTTTAAATCCTTAACAGTATTTGCATTCTGAAATGGTTTTTGATCGTTAAAGAGAGTAAGCATTTGCTTTATCTTGCTAGAAATGGGGGTATAGCTCAGTGGTCGATAGTTCGACTGCAGATCGAGAGGTCCCTGGTTCGAAACCGGGTGCCCCCTTCTGGAGATGACAACTTTAGCAAAATATGCATAAATCTCCATAGATATTGACTTGCATCATATGTTTCAATTAAAAAATTCTTTTAAATATAATTCAAATTACATTGTTTTCTAAACGCTGCTCCTCATTCTAATGGTTAAATAATTTTTCTACAGCGGATATTCTATCCCAAAAACATTTTACTTCCAGATAGTTTAAAATAGTGTCATTAAATAAACATATGTTCCTTCAAATCACGTGCGCTGGTAAAACTCAGTGGTAGAGCATTCCGCTGCAGTTCCAGCGACACCAGATTCAAACCTGAGTCCAGGCTTTCGAAGATGGTCGATTTCGCAAAATGAATCTAAATATCTTGATATACTTAAGTATATCATATACACCAATGGTATTAAACTGAACAGTTTTGGGAAAATTTCTAATCTGCTTCTAGAAAATTTTTTCATATTATTCAAAAACATTTCATCGTTAAATTGCTTAAATACATTCTACGGCAACTGATTTTATATCTTTAAAACTTTTAGTATCTTGGAGTATTTTGTAATCTTTAAAGTAAAGAAGAGAATGTTCTTAAGATTGTTTCATGCGGATATAGCTCAGATAAAAAATATTGAATCTAAAAGGGAAAATTTACTACAGAGATTTTAGTTTTCCATATATACATCAAATTACTTCAATTGTTTCCCATTGAACAGTTTTAGGTGATTGAATATCTCTTCTTAAACTGTATTCAAATTATGAGTTACTCTAAGCGCTTCTTATCATCCCAGTGATTAATTTCTTTCAACTACTTCTGATTTTATATCCTTAAAACATTTTAAACCATTAAATGAATTCAGATTCTGAAATAGTTTTTGATCGTTAAAGACAATAAGCATTTACATTTTTTATTAGACAATAAGCATTTACTTTTGTTTACTATACGCGGGGGTATAGCTCAGTGGTAGAGCATTCGACTGCAGTTCGAGAGGTCCCTGGTTCGAAACCGGGTGCCCCCTTCTGGAGATGACAATTTTAGAAAGGTATGCATAAATATTGACATACATCATATGTTTTAAGTGAATCATTCTCGTAACCAATATCAAGTTACATTGTTTTCTAAACTCGTCACCTCATTCGAATGGTTAAATAAACTTACTACAGCGGATATTTTATCCAAAAAACATTATACATTCTGTTAGTTTACAATTGCCCATTAAATAAACGCATTTTCTTTCAAATCATGTGTGCAGGTAAATCTCAGTGATAGACCATTCCGCTGCAGTTTCAGTGGTCACTTGTTCCATGCTGAGTACAGCCGTCCAGCGATAAACTTTTTCTCAAAAGGAATTAATTTATTGATATATTGAAATACGTCAATTATACTAAATTGAAATACTTTGTGTGAAAAATACTAATCTAATTATTGATTATTATTACAACTTATTCTAAAAATTTTCATCATTATATTGCATAAGTACATTCTACGCCAACTGATTTTATATATTTAAAACTTTTTTATTTTGGAAGTTTTTTTAATTTTTAAAGTAAATTAGAAAATATTTTTAAGACTGCTTCATTCGTATATATCACAGATGAAGCATATCGGACTTTAGATTTAAATTTTATCACGGAATTTCTAGTTTTCCATAATTATCGTATTATTTCAATTGCTTCAAATTGAACAGTTTTTTTTTGATTAAATCTCTCTTCTGAAACTAGATTCAAAATATGAAGTATTGTAAACATTTCTCCTCATTTCAATGATTACGTTCTTTGACTACAGCATATTTTAAATCCTTAAAACATTTTAAATCCTTAAAGGAATCTGCATTCTGAAATTGGTTTTGATTGTTAAAGACAATAAGCATTTGCTATATCTTGCTAGATATGGGGGTATAGCTCAGTGGTAGAGCATTCGACTGCAGTTCGAGAGGTCCCTGGTTCGAATCCGGGTGCCCCCTTCTGGAGATGGCAATTTTAGCAAAATATGCATAAATCTCCATAGATATTGACGTGCATCATATGTTTCAATTTAAAAATTATTTTAAACTATTTCAAACTACATGGTTTTCTAAACGCTGCTCCTCATTCTAATGGTTAAATAATTTTTCTACAGCGGATATTCTATCCCGAAAACATTTTACTTCCAGATAGTTTCAAATAGTGTCATTAAATAAACACGTGTTCTTTCAAATTACGTGCGCTGGTAAAGCTGAGCGGTAGAGCATTCCGCTGCAGTTTAAGCGACAGGTTCAGCTCAGCGACAGTTTCAGCTCAGGACCCAGGTTCAAACCTGAGTCCAGCCTTCCGAAGATGAACGATTTCGCGAAATGAATCTAAATATCTTGATATAGTTAAGAATATCATATACACCAATGGTATTAAACTGAACAGTTTTGAGAAAACTTCTAATCTGCTTCTAGAAAATTTTTTCATATTATTCAAAAACATTTCATAGTTAAATTGCTTAAATACATTCTACGGCAACTGATTTTATATTTTTAAAACTTTTAGTATCTTGGAGTATTTTGTAATCTTTAAAGTAAATAAGAGAATGTTCTTAAGATTGTTTCATGCGGATATAGCTCAGATAAAAAATATTGGGTATAAAAGGGTAAATTTATTACTTAGACTTTTGTTTTCTATATAAACACCAAAATACGTCAATAGTTTCCCATTCAACAGTTTTAGGTGATTGAATATCTCTTCTTAAACTGGATTCAAATTATGAGTTACTCCAAACGCTTCTTATAATCCCAGTGATTAATTTCTTTCAACTACATCTGATTTTATATCCTTTAAACATTTTAAACCATTATATGAATTCTGATTCTGAAATAGTTTTTGATCGTTAAAGACAATAAGCTTTTACATTTTTTATAAGACAATAAGCATTTACTTTTGTTTATTATACGCGGGGGTATAGCTCAGTGGTAGAGCATTCGACTGCAGTTCGAGAGGTCCCTGGTTCGAAACCGGGTGCCCCCTTCTGGAGATGACAATTTTAGAAAGGTATGCATAAATATTGACATACATCATAGGTTTTAAGTGAATCATTCTCGTAAACCTACTTCAAGTTACATTGTTTTCTAAACTCGTCTCCTCAATTAAATTGTTAAATAAACTTACTACAGCGGATATTTTATCCAAAAAACATTATACATTCAGTTAGTTTACAATTACCCATTAAATAAACGCATTTTTTTTTCAAATCATGTGTGCAGGTAAATCTCAGTGATAGACCATTCCGCTTCAGTTTCAGTGATCACTTGTTCCAAGCTGAGTACAGTCGTCCAGCGATAAACTTTTTTTCAAAAGGAATTAATTTATTGATATATTGAAATACGTCAATTATACTAAATTGAAATACTTTAGGTGAAAATTACTAATCTAATTATTGATTATTATTACAACTTATTCTAAAAATTTTCATCATTATATTGCATAAGTACATTCTACGCCAACTGATTTTATATATTTAAAACTTTTTTATTTTGGAAGTTTTTTTAATTTTTAAAGTAAATTAGAAAATATTTTTAAGACTGCTTCATTCGTATATATCACAGATGAAGCATATCGGACTTTAGATTTAAATTTTATTACGGAATTTCTAGTTTTCCATAATTATCGTATTATTTCAATTGCTTCAAATTGAACAGTTTTTTTTTTATTAAATCTCTCTTCTGAAACTAGATTCAAAATATGAAGTATTGTAAACATTTCTCCCCATTTCAATGATTACGTTTTTTCAACTACAGCATATTTTAAATCCTTAAACATTTTAAATCCTTAAAAGAATTTGCATTCTGAAATTGGTTTTGATCGTTAAAGACAATAAGCATTTGCTTTATCTTGCTAGATATGGGGGTATAGCTCAGTGTTAGAGCATTCGACTGCAGTTCGAAAGGTCCCTGTGTCGAATCCGGGTGCCCCCTTCTGGAGATGGCAATTTTAGCAAAATATGCATAAATCTCCATAGATATTGACGTGCATCATATCTTTCAATTTAAAAATTCTTTTAAACTATTTCAAACTACAAGGTTTTCTAAACGCTGCTCCTCATTCTAATGGTTAAATAATTTTTCTACAGCAGATATTCTATCCCAAAAACATTTTACTTCCAGATAGTTTCAAATAGTGTCATTAAATAATCACATGTTCTTTCAAATTACGTGCGCTGGTAAAGCTGAGCGGTAGAGCATTCCGCTGCAGTTTCAGCAACAGGTTCAGCTCAGCGTCAGTTTCAGCTCAGGACCCAGGTTCAAACCTGAGTCCAGCCTTCCGAAGATGAACGATTTCGCGAAATGAATCTAAATATCTTGATATAGTTAAGAATATCATATACACCAATGGTATTAAACTGAACAGTTTTGAGAAAACTTCTAATCTGCTTCTAGAAAATTTTTTCATATTATTCAAAAACATTTCATAGTTAAATTGCTTAAATACATTCTACGGCAACTGATTTTATATCTTTAAAACTTTTAGTATCTTGGAGTATTTTGTAATCTTTAAAGTAAATAAGAGAATGTTCTTAAGATTGTTTCATGCGGATATGGCTCAGATGAAAAATATTGGATGTAAAAGGGAAAATTTATTACAGAGATTTTTGTTTTCCATATATACACCAAATTACGTCAATTGTTACCATTGAACAGTTTTAGGTGATTGACTATCTCTTCTTAAACTGGATTCAAATTATGAGTTACTCCAAACGCTTCTTATAATCCCAGTGATTAATTTCTTTCAACTACATCTGATTTTATATCCTTTGAACATTTTAAACCATTAAATGAATTCAGATTCTGAAATAGTTTTTGATCGTTAATAACAATAAGCATTTGCATTTTTTATTAGACAATAAGCATTTACTTTTGTTTGTTATACGCTGGGGTATAGCTCAGAGGTAGAGCATTCGACTGCAGTTCGAGAGGTCCCTGGTTCGAAACCGGGTGCCCCCTTCTGGTGATGACAATTTTAGAAAGGTATGCATAAATATTGACATACATCATAGGTTTTAAGTGAATCATTCTCGTAAACCTACTTCAAGTTACATTGTTTTCTAAACTCGTCTCCTCATTTAAATTGTTAAATAAACTTACTACAGCGGATATTTTATCCAAAAAACATTATACATTCAGTGTTTACAATTGCCCATTAAATAAACGCATTTTCTTTCAAATCATGTGTGCAGGTAAAACTCAGTGATAGACCATTCCGCTTCAGTTTCAGTGATCACTTGTTCCAAGCTGAGTACAGCCGTCCAGCGATAAACTTTTTTTCAAAAGGAATTAATTTATTGATATATTGAAATACGTCAATTATACTAAATTGAAATACTTTGTGTGAAAAATACTAATCTAATTATTGATTATTATTACAACTTATTCTAAAAATTTTCATAATTATATTGCATAAGTACATTCTACGCCAACTGATTTTATATATTTAAAACTTTTTTATTTTGGAAGTTTTTTTAATTTTTAAAGTAAATTAGAAAATATTTTTAAGACTGCTTCATTCGTATATATCACAGATGAAGCATATCGGACTTTAGATTTAAATTTTATTACGGAATTTCTAGTTTTCCATAATTATCGTATTATTTCAATTGCTTCAAATTGAACAGTTTTTTTTTTATTAAATCTCTCTTCTGAAACTAGATTCAAAATATGAAGTATTGTAAACATTTCTCCCCATTTCAATGATTACGTTCTTTCAACTACAGCATATTTTAAATCCTTAAACATTTTAAATCCTTAAAAGAATTTGCATTCTGAAATTGGTTTTGATCGTTAAAGACAATAAGCATTTGCTTTATCTTGCTAGATATGGGGGTATAGCTCAGTGTTAGAGCATTCGACTGCAGTTCGAAAGGTCCCTGTGTCGAATCCGGGTGCCCCCTTCTGGAGATGGCAATTTTAGCAAAATATGCATAAATCTCCATAGATATTGACGTGCATCATATGTTTCAATTTAAAAATTCTTTTAAACTATTTCAAACTACATGGTTTTCTAAACGCTGCTCCTCATTCTAATGGTTAAATAATTTTTCTACAGCGGATATTCTATCCCAAAAACATTTTACTTCCAGATAGTTTCAAATAGTGTCATTAAATAAACACATGTTCTTTCAAATTACGTGCGCTGGTAAAGCTGAGCGGTAGAGCATTCCGCTGCAGTTTCAGCGACAGGTTCAGCTCAGCGACAGTTTCAGCTCAGGACCCAGGTTCAAACCTGAGTCCAGCCTTCCGAAGATGAACGATTTCGCGAAATGAATCTTGATATAGTTAAGAATATCATATACACAAATGGTATTAAACTGAACAGTTTTGAGAAAACTTCTAATCTTCTTCTAGAAAATTTTTTCATATTATTCAAAAACATTTCATAGTTAAATTGCTTAAATACATTCTACGGCAACTGATTTTATATCTTTAAAACTTTTAGTATCTTGGAGTATTTTGTAATCTTTAAAGTAATTAAGAGAATGTTCTTAAGATTGTTTCATGCGGATATGGCTCAGATGAAAAATATTGGATGTAAAAGGGAAAATTTATTACAGAGATTTTTGTTTTCCATATATACACCAAATTACGTCAATTGTTACCATTGAGCAGTTTTAGGTGATTGACTATCTCTTCTTAAACTGGATTCAAATTATGAGTTACTCCAAACGCTTCTTATAATCCCAGTGATTAATTTCTTTCAACTACATCTGATTTTATATCCTTTGAACATTTTAAACCATTAAATGAATTCAGATTCTGAAATAGTTTTTGATCGTTAAAGACAATAAGCATTTGCATTTTTTATTAGACAATAAGCATTTACTTTTGTTTGTTATACGCGGGGGTATAGCTCAGAGGTAGAGCATTCGACTGCAGTTCGAGAGGTCCCTGGTTCGAAACCGGGTGCCCCCTTCTGGCGATGACAATTTTAGAAAGGTATGCATAAATATTGACATACATCATAGGTTTTGAGTGAATCATTCTCGTAAACCTACTTCAAGTTACATTGTTTTCTAAACTCGTCTCCTCATTTAAATTGTTAAATAAACTTACTAAAGCGGATATATTATCCAAAAAACATTATACATTCAGTTAGTTTACAATTGCCCATTAAACAAACGCATTTTCTTTCAAATCATGTGTGCAGATAAATCTCAGTGATAGACCATTCCGCTGCAGTTTCCGTGATCACTTGTTCCAAGCTGAGTACAGCCGTCCAGCGATAAACTTTTTTTCAAATGGAATTAATTTATTGATATATTGAAATACGTCAATTATACTAAATTGAAATACTTTGTGTGAAATATACTAATCTAATTATTGATTATTATTACAACTTATTTAAAAATTTTCATCATTATATTGCATAAGTACATTCTACGCCAACTGATTTTATATATTTAAAACTTTTTTATTTTGGAAGTTTTTTTAATTTTTAAAGTAAATTAGAAAATATTTTTAAGACTGCTTCATTCGTATATATCACAGATGAAGCATATCGGACTTTAGATTTAAATTTTATTACGGAATTTCTAGTTTTCCATAATTATCGTATTATTTCAATTGCTTCAAATTGAACAGTTTTTTTTTTATTAAATCTCTCTTCTGAAACTAGATTCAAAATATGAAGTATTGTAAACATTTCTCCCCATTTCAATGATTACGTTTTTTCAACTACAGCATATTTTAAATCCTTAAACATTTTAAATCCTTAAAAGAATTTGCATTCTGAATTTGGTTTTGATCGTTAAAGACAATAAGCATTTGCTTTATCTTGCTAGATATGGGGGTATAGCTCAGTGTTAGAGCATTCGACTGCAGTTCGAAAGGTCCCTGTGTCGAATCCGGGTGCCCCCTTCTGGAGATGGCAATTTTAGCAAAATATGCATAAATCTCCATAGATATTGACGTGCATCATATCTTTCAATTTAAAAATTCTTTTAAACTATTTCAAACTACAAGGTTTTCTAAACGCTGCTCCTCATTCTAATGGTTAAATAATTTTTCTACAGCAGATATTCTATCCCAAAAACATTTTACTTCCAGATAGTTTCAAATAGTGTCATTAAATAATCACATGTTCTTTCAAATTACGTGCGCTGGTAAAGCTGAGCGGTAGAGCATTCCGCTGCAGTTTCAGCGACAGGTTCAGCTCAGCGTCAGTTTCAGCTCAGGACCCAGGTTCAAACCTGAGTCCAGCCTTCCGAAGATGAACGATTTCGCGAAATGAATCTTGATATAGTTAAGAATATCATATACACAAATGGTATTAAACTGAACAGTTTTGAGAAAACTTCTAATCTTCTTCTAGAAAATTTTTTCATATTATTCAAAAACATTTCATAGTTAAATTGCTTAAATACATTCTACGGCAACTGATTTTATATCTTTAAAACTTTTAGTATCTTTGAGTATTTTGTAATCTTTAAAGTAAATAAGAGAATGTTCTTAAGATTGTTTCATGCGGATATGGCTCTGATGAAAAATATTGGATGTAAAAGGGAAAATTTATTACAGAGATTTTTGTTTTCCATATATACACCAAATTACGTCAATTGTTACCATTGAACAGTTTTAGGTGATTGACTATCTCTTCTTAAACTGGATTCAAATTATGAGTTACTCCAAACGCTTCTTATAATCCCAGTGATTAATTTCTTTCAACTACATCTGATTTTATATCCTTTGAACATTTTAAACCATTAAATGAATTCAGATTCTGAAATAGTTTTTGATCGTTAAAGACAATAAGCATTTGCATTTTTTATTAGACAATAAGCATTTACTTTTGTTTGTTATACGCGGGGGTATAGCTCAGAGGTAGAGCATTCGACTGCAGTTCGAGAGGTCCCTGGTTCGAAACCGGGTGCCCCCTTCTGGAGATGACAATTTTAGAAAGGTATGCATAAATATTGACATACATCATAGGTTTTGAGTGAATCATTCTCGTAAACCTACTTCAAGTTACATTGTTTTCTAAACTCGTCTCCTCATTTAAATTGTTAAATAAACTTACTAAAGCGGATATATTATCCAAAAAACATTATACATTCAGTTAGTTTACAATTGCCCATTAAACAAACGCATTTTCTTTCAAATCATGTGTGCAGATAAATCTCAGTGATAGACCATTCCGCTGCAGTTTCCGTGATCACTTGTTCCAAGCTGAGTACAGCCGTCCAGCGATAAACTTTTTTTCAAATGGAATTAATTTATTGATATATTGAAATACGTCAATTATACTAAATTGAAATACTTTGTGTGAAAAATACTAATCTAATTATTGATTATAATTACAACTTATTTAAAAATTTTCATCATTATATTGCATAAGTACATTCTACGCCAACTGATTTTATATATTTAAAACTTTTTTATTTTGGAAGTTTTTTTAATTTTTAAAGTAAATTAGAAAATATTTTTAAGACTGCTTCATTCGTATATATCACAGATGAAGCATATCGGACTTTAGATTTAAATTTTATTACGGAATTTCTAGTTTTCCATAATTATCGTATTATTTCAATTGCTTCAAATTGAACAGTTTTTTTTTTATTAAATCTCTCTTCTGAAACTAGATTCAAAATATGAAGTATTGTAAACATTTCTCCCCATTTCAATGATTACGTTTTTTCAACTACAGCATATTTTAAATCCTTAAACATTTTAAATCCTTAAAAGAATTTGCATTCTGAAATTGGTTTTGATCGTTAAAGACAATAAGCATTTGCTTTATCTTGCTAGATATGGGGGTATAGCTCAGTGTTAGAGCATTCGACTGCAGTTCGAAAGGTCCCTGTGTCGAATCCGGGTGCCCCCTTCTGGAGATGGCAATTTTAGCAAAATATGCATAAATCTCCATAGATATTGACGTGCATCATATCTTTCAATTTAAAAATTCTTTTAAACTATTTCAAACTACAAGGTTTTCTAAACGCTGCTCCTCATTCTAATGGTTAAATAATTTTTCTACAGCAGATATTCTATCCCAAAAACATTTTACTTCCAGATAGTTTAAAATAGTGTCATTAAATAAACATATGTTCCTTCAAATCACGTGCGCTGGTAAAACTCAGTGGTAGAGCATTCCGTTGCAGTTCCAGCGACACCAGATTCAAACCTGAGTCCAGGCTTTCGAAGATGCTCGATTTCGCAAAATGAATCTAAATATCTTGATATACTTAAGTATATCATATACACCAATGGTATTAAACTGAACAGTTTTGGGAAAATTTCTAATCTGCTTCTAGAAAATTTTTTCATATTATTCAAAAACATTTCATCGTTAAATTGCTTAAATACATTCTACGGCAACTGATTTTATATCTTTAAAACTTTTAGTATCTTGGAGTATTTTGTAATCTTTAAAGTAAAGAAGAGAATGTTCTTAAGATTGTTTCATGCGGATATAGCTCAGATAAAAAATATTGAATCTAAAAGGGAAAATTTACTACAGAGATTTTAGTTTTCCATATATACATCAAATTACTTCAATTGTTTCCCATTGAACAGTTTTAGGTGATTGAATATCTCTTCTTAAACTGTATTCAAATTATGAGTTACTCTAAGCGCTTCTTATCATCCCAGTGATTAATTTCTTTCAACTACTTCTGATTTTATATCCTTAAAACATTTTAAACCATTAAATGAATTCAGATTCTGAAATAGTTTTTGATCGTTAAAGACAATAAGCATTTACATTTTTTATTAGACAATAAGCATTTACTTTTGTTTACTATACGCGGGGGTATAGCTCAGTGGTAGAGCATTCGACTGCAGTTCGAGAGGTCCTTGGTTCGAAACCGGGTGCCCCCTTCTGGAGATGACAATTTTAGAAAGGTATGCATAAATATTGACATACAACATATGTTTTAAGTGAATCATTCTCGTAACCAATATCAAGTTACATTGTTTTCTAAACTCGTCACCTCATTCGAATGGTTAAATAAACTTACTACAGCGGATATTTTATCCAAAAAACATTATACATTCTGTTAGTTTACAATTGCCCATTAAATAAACGCATTTTCTTTCAAATCATGTGTGCAGGTAAATCTCAGTGATAGACCATTCCGCTGCAGTTTCAGTGGTCACTTGTTCCATGCTGAGTACAGACGTCCAGCGATAAACTTTTTCTCAAAAGGAATTAATTTATTGATATATTGAAATACGTCAATTATACTAAATTGAAATACTTTGTGTGAAAAATACTAATCTAATTATTGATTATTATTACAACTTATTCTAAAAATTGTCATCATTATATTGCATAAGTACATTCTACGCCAACTGATTTTATATATTTAAAACTTTTTTATTTTGGAAGTTTTTTTAATTTTTAAAGTAAATTAGAAAATATTTTTAAGACTGCTTCATTCGTATATATCACAGATGAAGCATATCGGACTTTAGATTTAAATTTTATCACGGAATTTCTAGTTTTCCATAATTATCGTATTATTTCAATTGCTTCAAATTGAACAGTTTTTTTTTATTAAATCTCTCTTCTGAAACTAGATTCAAAATATGAAGCATTGTAAACATTTCTCCTCATTTCAATGATTACTTTCAACAATAGCATATTTTAAACCCTTAAAATATTTTAAATCCTTAAAATATTTTAAATCCTTAACAGTATTTGCATTCTGAAATGGTTTTTGATCGTTAAAGAGAGTAAGCATTTGCTTTATCTTGCTAGAAATGGGGGTATAGCTCAGTGGTCGATAGTTCGACTGCAGATCGAGAGGTCCCTGGTTCGAAACCGGGTGCCCCCTTCTGGAGATGACAACTTTAGCAAAATATGCATAAATCTCCATAGATATTGACTTGCATCATATGTTTCAATTAAAAAATTCTTTTAAATATAATTCAAATTACATTGTTTTCTAAACGCTGCTCCTCATTCTAATGGTTAAATAATTTTTCTACAGCGGATATTCTATCCCAAAAACATTTTACTTCCAGATAGTTTAAAATAGTGTCATTAAATAAACATATGTTCCTTCAAATCACGTGCGCTGGTAAAACTCAGTGGTAGAGCATTCCGCTGCAGTTCCAGCGACACCAGATTCAAACCTGAGTCCAGGCTTTCGAAGATGGTCGATTTCGCAAAATGAATCTAAATATCTTGATATACTTAAGTATATCATATACACCAATGGTATTAAACTGAACAGTTTTGGGAAAATTTCTAATCTGCTTCTAGAAAATTTTTTCATATTATTCAAAAACATTTCATCGTTAAATTGCTTAAATACATTCTACGGCAACTGATTTTATATCTTTAAAACTTTTAGTATCTTGGAGTATTTTGTAATCTTTAAAGTAAAGAAGAGAATGTTCTTAAGATTGTTTCATGCGGATATAGCTCAGATAAAAAATATTGAATCTAAAAGGGAAAATTTACTACAGAGATTTTAGTTTTCCATATATACATCAAATTACTTCAATTGTTTCCCATTGAACAGTTTTAGGTGATTGAATATCTCTTCTTAAACTGTATTCAAATTATGAGTTACTCTAAGCGCTTCTTATCATCCCAGTGATTAATTTCTTTCAACTACTTCTGATTTTATATCCTTAAAACATTTTAAACCATTAAATGAATTCAGATTCTGAAATAGTTTTTGATCGTTAAAGACAATAAGCATTTACATTTTTTATTAGACAATAAGCATTTACTTTTGTTTACTATACGCGGGGGTATAGCTCAGTGGTAGAGCATTCGACTGCAGTTCGAGAGGTCCTTGGTTCGAAACCGGGTGCCCCCTTCTGGAGATGACAATTTTAGAAAGGTATGCATAAATATTGACATACAACATATGTTTTAAGTGAATCATTCTCGTAACCAATATCAAGTTACATTGTTTTCTAAACTCGTCACCTCATTCGAATGGTTAAATAAACTTACTACAGCGGATATTTTATCCAAAAAACATTATACATTCTGTTAGTTTACAATTGCCCATTAAACAAACGCATTTTCTTTCAAATCATGTGTGCAGATAAATCTCAGTGATAGACCATTCCGCTGCAGTTTCCGTGATCACTTGTTCCAAGCTGAGTACAGCCGTCCAGCGATAAACTTTTTTTCAAATGGAATTAATTTATTGATATATTGAAATACGTCAATTATACTAAATTGAAATACTTTGTGTGAAAAATACTAATCTAATTATTGATTATAATTACAACTTATTTAAAAATTTTCATCATTATATTGCATAAGTACATTCTACGCCAACTGATTTTATATATTTAAAACTTTTTTATTTTGGAAGTTTTTTTAATTTTTAAAGTAAATTAGAAAATATTTTTAAGACTGCTTCATTCGTATATATCACAGATGAAGCATATCGGACTTTAGATTTAAATTTTATTACGGAATTTCTAGTTTTCCATAATTATCGTATTATTTCAATTGCTTCAAATTGAACAGGTTTTTTTTATTAAATCTCTCTTCTGAAACTAGATTCAAAATATGAAGCATTGTAAACATTTCTCCTCATTTCAATGATTACTTTCAACAATAGCATATTTTAAACCCTTAAAATATTTTAAATCCTTAAAATATTTTAAATCCTTAACAGTATTTGCATTCTGAAATGGTTTTTGATCGTTAAAGAGAGTAAGCATTTGCTTTATCTTGCTAGAAATGGGGGTATAGCTCAGTGGTCGATAGTTCGACTGCAGATCGAGAGGTCCCTGGTTCGAAACCGGGTGCCCCCTTCTGGAGATGACAACTTTAGCAAAATATGCATAAATCTCCATAGATATTGACTTGCATCATATGTTTCAATTAAAAAATTCTTTTAAATATAATTCAAATTACATTGTTTTCTAAACGCTGCTCCTCATTCTAATGGTTAAATAATTTTTCTACAGCGGATATTCTATCCCAAAAACATTTTACTTCCAGATAGTTTAAAATAGTGTCATTAAATAAACATATGTTCCTTCAAATCACGTGCGCTGGTAAAACTCAGTGGTAGAGCATTCCGCTGCAGTTCCAGCGACACCAGATTCAAACCTGAGTCCAGGCTTTCGAAGATGGTCGATTTCGCAAAATGAATCTAAATATCTTGATATACTTAAGTATATCATATACACCAATGGTATTAAACTGAACAGTTTTGGGAAAATTTCTAATCTGCTTCTAGAAAATTTTTTCATATTATTCAAAAACATTTCATCGTTAAATTGCTTAAATACATTCTACGGCAACTGATTTTATATCTTTAAAACTTTTAGTATCTTGGAGTATTTTGTAATCTTTAAAGTAAAGAAGAGAATGTTCTTAAGATTGTTTCATGCGGATATAGCTCAGATAAAAAATATTGAATCTAAAAGGGAAAATTTACTACAGAGATTTTAGTTTTCCATATATACATCAAATTACTTCAATTGTTTCCCATTGAACAGTTTTAGGTGATTGAATATCTCTTCTTAAACTGTATTCAAATTATGAGTTACTCTAAGCGCTTCTTATCATCCCAGTGATTAATTTCTTTCAACTACTTCTGATTTTATATCCTTAAAACATTTTAAACCATTAAATGAATTCAGATTCTGAAATAGTTTTTGATCGTTAAAGACAATAAGCATTTACATTTTTTATTAGACAATAAGCATTTACTTTTGTTTACTATACGCGGGGGTATAGCTCAGTGGTAGAGCATTCGACTGCAGTTCGAGAGGTCCCTGGTTCGAAACCGGGTGCCCCCTTCTGGAGATGACAATTTTAGAAAGGTATGCATAAATATTGACATACATCATATGTTTTAAGTGAATCATTCTCGTAACCAATATCAAGTTACATTGTTTTCTAAACTCGTCACCTCATTCGAATGGTTAAATAAACTTACTACAGCGGATATTTTATCCAAAAAACATTATACATTCTGTTAGTTTACAATTGCCCATTAAATAAACGCATTTTCTTTCAAATCATGTGTGCAGGTAAATCTCAGTGATAGACCATTCCGCTGCAGTTTCAGTGGTCACTTGTTCCATGCTGAGTACAGCCGTCCAGCGATAAACTTTTTCTCAAAAGGAATTAATTTATTGATATATTGAAATACGTCAATTATACTAAATTGAAATACTTTGTGTGAAAAATACTAATCTAATTATTGATTATTATTACAACTTATTCTAAAAATTTTCATCATTATATTGCATAAGTACATTCTACGCCAACTGATTTTATATATTTAAAACTTTTTTATTTTGGAAGTTTTTTTAATTTTTAAAGTAAATTAGAAAATATTTTTAAGACTGCTTCATTCGTATATATCACAGATGAAGCATATCGGACTTTAGATTTAAATTTTATCACGGAATTTCTAGTTTTCCATAATTATCGTATTATTTCAATTGCTTCAAATTGAACAGTTTTTTTTTGATTAAATCTCTCTTCTGAAACTAGATTCAAAATATGAAGTATTGTAAACATTTCTCCTCATTTCAATGATTACGTTCTTTGACTACAGCATATTTTAAATCCTTAAAACATTTTAAATCCTTAAAGGAATCTGCATTCTGAAATTGGTTTTGATTGTTAAAGACAATAAGCATTTGCTATATCTTGCTAGATATGGGGGTATAGCTCAGTGGTAGAGCATTCGACTGCAGTTCGAGAGGTCCCTGGTTCGAATCCGGGTGCCCCCTTCTGGAGATGGCAATTTTAGCAAAATATGCATAAATCTCCATAGATATTGACGTGCATCATATGTTTCAATTTAAAAATTATTTTAAACTATTTCAAACTACATGGTTTTCTAAACGCTGCTCCTCATTCTAATGGTTAAATAATTTTTCTACAGCGGATATTCTATCCCGAAAACATTTTACTTCCAGATAGTTTCAAATAGTGTCATTAAATAAACACGTGTTCTTTCAAATTACGTGCGCTGGTAAAGCTGAGCGGTAGAGCATTCCGCTGCAGTTTAAGCGACAGGTTCAGCTCAGCGACAGTTTCAGCTCAGGACCCAGGTTCAAACCTGAGTCCAGCCTTCCGAAGATGAACGATTTCGCGAAATGAATCTAAATATCTTGATATAGTTAAAAATATCATATACACCAATGGTATTAAACTGAACAGTTTTGAGAAAACTTCTAATCTGCTTCTAGAAAATTTTTTCATATTATTCAAAAACATTTCATAGTTAAATTGCTTAAATACATTCTACGGCAACTGATTTTATATTTTTAAAACTTTTAGTATCTTGGAGTATTTTGTAATCTTTAAAGTAAATAAGAGAATGTTCTTAAGATTGTTTCATGCGGATATAGCTCAGATAAAAAATATTGGGTATAAAAGGGTAAATTTATTACTTAGACTTTTGTTTTCTATATAAACACCAAAATACGTCAATAGTTTCCCATTCAACAGTTTTAGGTGATTGAATATCTCTTCTTAAACTGGATTCAAATTATGAGTTACTCCAAACGCTTCTTATAATCCCAGTGATTAATTTCTTTCAACTACATCTGATTTTATATCCTTTAAACATTTTAAACCATTATATGAATTCTGATTCTGAAATAGTTTTTGATCGTTAAAGACAATAAGCTTTTACATTTTTTATAAGACAATAAGCATTTACTTTTGTTTATTATACGCGGGGGTATAGCTCAGTGGTAGAGCATTCGACTGCAGTTCGAGAGGTCCCTGGTTCGAAACCGGGTGCCCCCTTCTGGAGATGACAATTTTAGAAAGGTATGCATAAATATTGACATACATCATAGGTTTTAAGTGAATCATTCTCGTAAACCTACTTCAAGTTACATTGTTTTCTAAACTCGTCTCCTCAATTAAATTGTTAAATAAACTTACTACAGCGGATATTTTATCCAAAAAACATTATACATTCAGTTAGTTTACAATTACCCATTAAATAAACGCATTTTTTTTTCAAATCATGTGTGCAGGTAAATCTCAGTGATAGACCATTCCGCTTCAGTTTCAGTGATCACTTGTTCCAAGCTGAGTACAGTCGTCCAGCGATAAACTTTTTTTCAAAAGGAATTAATTTATTGATATATTGAAATACGTCAATTATACTAAATTGAAATACTTTAGGTGAAAATTACTAATCTAATTATTGATTATTATTACAACTTATTCTAAAAATTTTCATCATTATATTGCATAAGTACATTCTACGCCAACTGATTTTATATATTTAAAACTTTTTTATTTTGGAAGTTTTTTTAATTTTTAAAGTAAATTAGAAAATATTTTTAAGACTGCTTCATTCGTATATATCACAGATGAAGCATATCGGACTTTAGATTTAAATTTTATTACGGAATTTCTAGTTTTCCATAATTATCGTATTATTTCAATTGCTTCAAATTGAACAGTTTTTTTTTTATTAAATCTCTCTTCTGAAACTAGATTCAAAATATGAAGTATTGTAAACATTTCTCCCCATTTCAATGATTACGTTTTTTCAACTACAGCATATTTTAAATCCTTAAACATTTTAAATCCTTAAAAGAATTTGCATTCTGAAATTGGTTTTGATCGTTAAAGACAATAAGCATTTGCTTTATCTTGCTAGATATGGGGGTATAGCTCAGTGTTAGAGCATTCGACTGCAGTTCGAAAGGTCCCTGTGTCGAATCCGGGTGCCCCCTTCTGGAGATGGCAATTTTAGCAAAATATGCATAAATCTCCATAGATATTGACGTGCATCATATCTTTCAATTTAAAAATTCTTTTAAACTATTTCAAACTACAAGGTTTTCTAAACGCTGCTCCTCATTCTAATGGTTAAATAATTTTTCTACAGCAGATATTCTATCCCAAAAACATTTTACTTCCAGATAGTTTCAAATAGTGTCATTAAATAATCACATGTTCTTTCAAATTACGTGCGCTGGTAAAGCTGAGCGGTAGAGCATTCCGCTGCAGTTTCAGCAACAGGTTCAGCTCAGCGTCAGTTTCAGCTCAGGACCCAGGTTCAAACCTGAGTCCAGCCTTCCGAAGATGAACGATTTCGCGAAATGAATCTAAATATCTTGATATAGTTAAGAATATCATATACACCAATGGTATTAAACTGAACAGTTTTGAGAAAACTTCTAATCTGCTTCTAGAAAATTTTTTCATATTATTCAAAAACATTTCATAGTTAAATTGCTTAAATACATTCTACGGCAACTGATTTTATATCTTTAAAACTTTTAGTATCTTGGAGTATTTTGTAATCTTTAAAGTAAATAAGAGAATGTTCTTAAGATTGTTTCATGCGGATATGGCTCAGATGAAAAATATTGGATGTAAAAGGGAAAATTTATTACAGAGATTTTTGTTTTCCATATATACACCAAATTACGTCAATTGTTACCATTGAACAGTTTTAGGTGATTGACTATCTCTTCTTAAACTGGATTCAAATTATGAGTTACTCCAAACGCTTCTTATAATCCCAGTGATTAATTTCTTTCAACTACATCTGATTTTATATCCTTTGAACATTTTAAACCATTAAATGAATTCAGATTCTGAAATAGTTTTTGATCGTTAATAACAATAAGCATTTGCATTTTTTATTAGACAATAAGCATTTACTTTTGTTTGTTATACGCTGGGGTATAGCTCAGAGGTAGAGCATTCGACTGCAGTTCGAGAGGTCCCTGGTTCGAAACCGGGTGCCCCCTTCTGGTGATGACAATTTTAGAAAGGTATGCATAAATATTGACATACATCATAGGTTTTAAGTGAATCATTCTCGTAAACCTACTTCAAGTTACATTGTTTTCTAAACTCGTCTCCTCATTTAAATTGTTAAATAAACTTACTACAGCGGATATTTTATCCAAAAAACATTATACATTCAGTGTTTACAATTGCCCATTAAATAAACGCATTTTCTTTCAAATCATGTGTGCAGGTAAAACTCAGTGATAGACCATTCCGCTTCAGTTTCAGTGATCACTTGTTCCAAGCTGAGTACAGCCGTCCAGCGATAAACTTTTTTTCAAAAGGAATTAATTTATTGATATATTGAAATACGTCAATTATACTAAATTGAAATACTTTGTGTGAAAAATACTAATCTAATTATTGATTATTATTACAACTTATTCTAAAAATTTTCATAATTATATTGCATAAGTACATTCTACGCCAACTGATTTTATATATTTAAAACTTTTTTATTTTGGAAGTTTTTTTAATTTTTAAAGTAAATTAGAAAATATTTTTAAGACTGCTTCATTCGTATATATCACAGATGAAGCATATCGGACTTTAGATTTAAATTTTATTACGGAATTTCTAGTTTTCCATAATTATCGTATTATTTCAATTGCTTCAAATTGAACAGTTTTTTTTTTATTAAATCTCTCTTCTGAAACTAGATTCAAAATATGAAGTATTGTAAACATTTCTCCCCATTTCAATGATTACGTTCTTTCAACTACAGCATATTTTAAATCCTTAAACATTTTAAATCCTTAAAAGAATTTGCATTCTGAAATTGGTTTTGATCGTTAAAGACAATAAGCATTTGCTTTATCTTGCTAGATATGGGGGTATAGCTCAGTGTTAGAGCATTCGACTGCAGTTCGAAAGGTCCCTGTGTCGAATCCGGGTGCCCCCTTCTGGAGATGGCAATTTTAGCAAAATATGCATAAATCTCCATAGATATTGACGTGCATCATATGTTTCAATTTAAAAATTCTTTTAAACTATTTCAAACTACATGGTTTTCTAAACGCTGCTCCTCATTCTAATGGTTAAATAATTTTTCTACAGCGGATATTCTATCCCAAAAACATTTTACTTCCAGATAGTTTCAAATAGTGTCATTAAATAAACACATGTTCTTTCAAATTACGTGCGCTGGTAAAGCTGAGCGGTAGAGCATTCCGCTGCAGTTTCAGCGACAGGTTCAGCTCAGCGACAGTTTCAGCTCAGGACCCAGGTTCAAACCTGAGTCCAGCCTTCCGAAGATGAACGATTTCGCGAAATGAATCTTGATATAGTTAAGAATATCATATACACAAATGGTATTAAACTGAACAGTTTTGAGAAAACTTCTAATCTTCTTCTAGAAAATTTTTTCATATTATTCAAAAACATTTCATAGTTAAATTGCTTAAATACATTCTACGGCAACTGATTTTATATCTTTAAAACTTTTAGTATCTTGGAGTATTTTGTAATCTTTAAAGTAATTAAGAGAATGTTCTTAAGATTGTTTCATGCGGATATGGCTCAGATGAAAAATATTGGATGTAAAAGGGAAAATTTATTACAGAGATTTTTGTTTTCCATATATACACCAAATTACGTCAATTGTTACCATTGAGCAGTTTTAGGTGATTGACTATCTCTTCTTAAACTGGATTCAAATTATGAGTTACTCCAAACGCTTCTTATAATCCCAGTGATTAATTTCTTTCAACTACATCTGATTTTATATCCTTTGAACATTTTAAACCATTAAATGAATTCAGATTCTGAAATAGTTTTTGATCGTTAAAGACAATAAGCATTTGCATTTTTTATTAGACAATAAGCATTTACTTTTGTTTGTTATACGCGGGGGTATAGCTCAGAGGTAGAGCATTCGACTGCAGTTCGAGAGGTCCCTGGTTCGAAACCGGGTGCCCCCTTCTGGCGATGACAATTTTAGAAAGGTATGCATAAATATTGACATACATCATAGGTTTTGAGTGAATCATTCTCGTAAACCTACTTCAAGTTACATTGTTTTCTAAACTCGTCTCCTCATTTAAATTGTTAAATAAACTTACTAAAGCGGATATATTATCCAAAAAACATTATACATTCAGTTAGTTTACAATTGCCCATTAAACAAACGCATTTTCTTTCAAATCATGTGTGCAGATAAATCTCAGTGATAGACCATTCCGCTGCAGTTTCCGTGATCACTTGTTCCAAGCTGAGTACAGCCGTCCAGCGATAAACTTTTTTTCAAATGGAATTAATTTATTGATATATTGAAATACGTCAATTATACTAAATTGAAATACTTTGTGTGAAATATACTAATCTAATTATTGATTATTATTACAACTTATTTAAAAATTTTCATCATTATATTGCATAAGTACATTCTACGCCAACTGATTTTATATATTTAAAACTTTTTTATTTTGGAAGTTTTTTTAATTTTTAAAGTAAATTAGAAAATATTTTTAAGACTGCTTCATTCGTATATATCACAGATGAAGCATATCGGACTTTAGATTTAAATTTTATTACGGAATTTCTAGTTTTCCATAATTATCGTATTATTTCAATTGCTTCAAATTGAACAGTTTTTTTTTTATTAAATCTCTCTTCTGAAACTAGATTCAAAATATGAAGTATTGTAAACATTTCTCCCCATTTCAATGATTACGTTTTTTCAACTACAGCATATTTTAAATCCTTAAACATTTTAAATCCTTAAAAGAATTTGCATTCTGAAATTGGTTTTGATCGTTAAAGACAATAAGCATTTGCTTTATCTTGCTAGATATGGGGGTATAGCTCAGTGTTAGAGCATTCGACTGCAGTTCGAAAGGTCCCTGTGTCGAATCCGGGTGCCCCCTTCTGGAGATGGCAATTTTAGCAAAATATGCATAAATCTCCATAGATATTGACGTGCATCATATCTTTCAATTTAAAAATTCTTTTAAACTATTTCAAACTACAAGGTTTTCTAAACGCTGCTCCTCATTCTAATGGTTAAATAATTTTTCTACAGCAGATATTCTATCCCAAAAACATTTTACTTCCAGATAGTTTCAAATAGTGTCATTAAATAATCACATGTTCTTTCAAATTACGTGCGCTGGTAAAGCTGAGCGGTAGAGCATTCCGCTGCAGTTTCAGCGACAGGTTCAGCTCAGCGTCAGTTTCAGCTCAGGACCCAGGTTCAAACCTGAGTCCAGCCTTCCGAAGATGAACGATTTCGCGAAATGAATCTTGATATAGTTAAGAATATCATATACACAAATGGTATTAAACTGAACAGTTTTGAGAAAACTTCTAATCTTCTTCTAGAAAATTTTTTCATATTATTCAAAAACATTTCATAGTTAAATTGCTTAAATACATTCTACGGCAACTGATTTTATATCTTTAAAACTTTTAGTATCTTTGAGTATTTTGTAATCTTTAAAGTAAATAAGAGAATGTTCTTAAGATTGTTTCATGCGGATATGGCTCTGATGAAAAATATTGGATGTAAAAGGGAAAATTTATTACAGAGATTTTTGTTTTCCATATATACACCAAATTACGTCAATTGTTACCATTGAACAGTTTTAGGTGATTGACTATCTCTTCTTAAACTGGATTCAAATTATGAGTTACTCCAAACGCTTCTTATAATCCCAGTGATTAATTTCTTTCAACTACATCTGATTTTATATCCTTTGAACATTTTAAACCATTAAATGAATTCAGATTCTGAAATAGTTTTTGATCGTTAAAGACAATAAGCATTTGCATTTTTTATTAGACAATAAGCATTTACTTTTGTTTGTTATACGCGGGGGTATAGCTCAGAGGTAGAGCATTCGACTGCAGTTCGAGAGGTCCCTGGTTCGAAACCGGGTGCCCCCTTCTGGAGATGACAATTTTAGAAAGGTATGCATAAATATTGACATACATCATAGGTTTTGAGTGAATCATTCTCGTAAACCTACTTCAAGTTACATTGTTTTCTAAACTCGTCTCCTCATTTAAATTGTTAAATAAACTTACTAAAGCGGATATATTATCCAAAAAACATTATACATTCAGTTAGTTTACAATTGCCCATTAAACAAACGCATTTTCTTTCAAATCATGTGTGCAGATAAATCTCAGTGATAGACCATTCCGCTGCAGTTTCCGTGATCACTTGTTCCAAGCTGAGTACAGCCGTCCAGCGATAAACTTTTTTTCAAATGGAATTAATTTATTGATATATTGAAATACGTCAATTATACTAAATTGAAATACTTTGTGTGAAAAATACTAATCTAATTATTGATTATAATTACAACTTATTTAAAAATTTTCATCATTATATTGCATAAGTACATTCTACGCCAACTGATTTTATATATTTAAAACTTTTTTATTTTGGAAGTTTTTTTAATTTTTAAAGTAAATTAGAAAATATTTTTAAGACTGCTTCATTCGTATATATCACAGATGAAGCATATCGGACTTTAGATTTAAATTTTATTACGGAATTTCTAGTTTTCCATAATTATCGTATTATTTCAATTGCTTCAAATTGAACAGTTTTTTTTTATTAAATCTCTCTTCTGAAACTAGATTCAAAATATGAAGTATTGTAAACATTTCTCCCCATTTCAATGATTACGTTTTTTCAACTACAGCATATTTTAAATCCTTAAACATTTTAAATCCTTAAAAGAATTTGCATTCTGAAATTGGTTTTGATCGTTAAAGACAATAAGCATTTGCTTTATCTTGCTAGATATGGGGGTATAGCTCAGTGTTAGAGCATTCGACTGCAGTTCGAAAGGTCCCTGTGTCGAATCCGGGTGCCCCCTTCTGGAGATGGCAATTTTAGCAAAATATGCATAAATCTCCATAGATATTGACGTGCATCATATCTTTCAATTTAAAAATTCTTTTAAACTATTTCAAACTACAAGGTTTTCTAAACGCTGCTCCTCATTCTAATGGTTAAATAATTTTTCTACAGCAGATATTCTATCCCAAAAACATTTTACTTCCAGATAGTTTCAAATAGTGTCATTAAATAATCACATGTTCTTTCAAATTACGTGCGCTGGTAAAGCTGAGCGGTAGAGCATTCCGCTGCAGTTTCAGCGACAGGTTCAGCTCAGCGTCAGTTTCAGCTCAGGACCCAGGTTCAAACCTGAGTCCAGCCTTCCGAAGATGAACGATTTCGCGAAATGAATCTTGATATAGTTAAGAATATCATATACACAAATGGTATTAAACTGAACAGTTTTGAGAAAACTTCTAATCTTCTTCTAGAAAATTTTTTCATATTATTCAAAAACATTTCATAGTTAAATTGCTTAAATACATTCTACGGCAACTGATTTTATATCTTTAAAACTTTTAGTATCTTTGAGTATTTTGTAATCTTTAAAGTAAATAAGAGAATGTTCTTAAGATTGTTTCATGCGGATATGGCTCTGATGAAAAATATTGGATGTAAAAGGGAAAATTTATTACAGAGATTTTTGTTTTCCATATATACACCAAATTACGTCAATTGTTACCATTGAACAGTTTTAGGTGATTGACTATCTCTTCTTAAACTGGATTCAAATTATGAGTTACTCCAAACGCTTCTTATAATCCCAGTGATTAATTTCTTTCAACTACATCTGATTTTATATCCTTTGAACATTTTAAACCATTAAATGAATTCAGATTCTGAAATAGTTTTTGATCGTTAAAGACAATAAGCATTTGCATTTTTTATTAGACAATAAGCATTTACTTTTGTTTGTTATACGCGGGGGTATAGCTCAGAGGTAGAGCATTCGACTGCAGTTCGAGAGGTCCCTGGTTCGAAACCGGGTGCCCCCTTCTGGAGATGACAATTTTAGAAAGGTATGCATAAATATTGACATACATCATAGGTTTTGAGTGAATCATTCTCGTAAACCTACTTCAAGTTACATTGTTTTCTAAACTCGTCTCCTCATTTAAATTGTTAAATAAACTTACTAAAGCGGATATATTATCCAAAAAACATTATACATTCAGTTAGTTTACAATTGCCCATTAAACAAACGCATTTTCTTTCAAATCATGTGTGCAGATAAATCTCAGTGATAGACCATTCCGCTGCAGTTTCCGTGATCACTTGTTCCAAGCTGAGTACAGCCGTCCAGCGATAAACTTTTTTTCAAATGGAATTAATTTATTGATATATTGAAATACGTCAATTATACTAAATTGAAATACTTTGTGTGAAAAATACTAATCTAATTATTGATTATAATTACAACTTATTTAAAAATTTTCATCATTATATTGCATAAGTACATTCTACGCCAACTGATTTTATATATTTAAAACTTTTTTATTTTGGAAGTTTTTTTAATTTTTAAAGTAAATTAGAAAATATTTTTAAGACTGCTTCATTCGTATATATCACAGATGAAGCATATCGGACTTTAGATTTAAATTTTATTACGGAATTTCTAGTTTTCCATAATTATCGTATTATTTCAATTGCTTCAAATTGAACAGGTTTTTTTTTTATTAAATCTCTCTTCTGAAACTAGATTCAAAATATGAAGTATTGTAAACATTTCCCCTCATTTCAATGATTACGTTCTTTCAACTACAGCATATTTTAAATCCTTAAAAGAATTTGCATTCTGAAATTGGTTTTGATCGTTAAAGACAATAAGCATTTGCTTTATCTTGCTAGACATGGGGGTATAGCTCAGTGGTAAAGCATTCGACTGCAGTTCGAGCGGTCCCTGGTTCGAATCCGGGTGCCCCCTTCTGGAGATGGCAATTTTAGCAAAATATGCATAAATCTCCATAGATATTGACGTGCATCATATGTTTCAATTTAAAAATTCTTTTAATCTATTTCAAACTACATGGTTTTCTAAACGCTGCTCCTCATTCTAATGTTTAAATAATTTTTCTACAGCGAATATTCTATCCCAAAAACATTTTACTTCCAGATAGTTTCAAATAGTGTCATTAAATAAACACATGTACTTTCAAATCACGTGCGCTGGTAAAACTCAGCGGTAGAGCATTCCGCTGTAGTTCCAGCGAAACCAGGTTCAAACATGAGTCCAGCCTTTCGAAGATGAAGGATTTCGCGAAATGAATCTAAATATCTTGATATAGTTAAGAATATCATATACACCAATGGTATTAAACTGAACAGTTTTGGAAAAACTTCTAATCTACCTCTAGAAAAATTTTTCATATTATTCAAAAACATTTCATCGTTAAATTGCTTAAATACATTCTACGGCAACTGATTTTATATCTTTAAAACTTTAGGTATCTTGGAGTATTTAGAAATCTTTAAAGTAAATAGGAGAATGTTCTTAAGATTGTTTCATGCGGATATGGCTCAGATGAAAAATATTGGATCTAAAAGGGTAAATTTATTATATAGACTTTTGTTTTCCATATATACACCAAAATACGTCATTAGTTTCCCATTCAACAGTTTTAGGTGTTTGAATATCTCTTCTTAAACTGGATTCAAATTATGAGTTACTCCAAACGCTTCTTATAATCCCTGTGATTAATTTCTTTCAACTACATCTGATTTTATATCCTTTAAACATTTTAAACCATTATATGAATTCTGATTCTGAAATAGTTTTTGATCGTTAAAGACAATAAGCTTTTACATTTTTTATAAGACAATAAGCATTTACTTTTGTTTATTATACGCGGGGGTATAGCTCAGTGGTAGAGCATTCGACTGCAGTTCGAGAGGTCCCTGGTTCGAAACCGGGTGCCCCCTTCTGGAGATGACAATTTTAGAAAGGTATACATAAATATTGACATACATCATAGGTTTCAAGTGAATCATGCTCGTAAACCTACTTCAACTTACATAGTTTTCTAAACTCGTCTCCTTATTTGAATGGTTAAATAAACTTACTACAGCGGATATTTTATCCAAAAACATTATACATTCAGTTAGTTTACAATTGCACATTAAATAAACGCATGTTCTTTCAAATCATGTGTGCAGGTAAATCTCAGTGATAGACCATTCCGCTGCAGTTTCAGTGGTCACTGGTTAAAAGCTGAGTACAGCCTTAAAGCGATGAACATTTTTTCAAAAGGAATTAATTTATTGATATATTGAAATACGTCAATTATACTAAATTGAAATACTTTGTGTGAAAAATACTAATCTAATTATTGATTATTATTACAACTTATTTAAAAATTTTCATCATTATATTGCATAAGTACATTCTACGCCAACTGATTTTATATATTTAAAACTTTTTTATTTTGGAAGTTTTTTTAATTTTTAAAGTAAATTAGAAAATATTTTTAAGACTGCTTCATTCGTATATATCACAGATGAAGAATATCGGACTTTAGATTTAAATTTTATTACGGAATTTCTAGTTTTCCATAATTATCGTATTATTTCAATTGCTTCAAATTGAACAGGTTTTTTTTTGATTAGATCTCTCTTCTGAAACTAGATTCAAAATATGAAGTATTGTAAACATTTCCCCTCATTTCAATGATTACGTTCTTTCAACTACAGCATATTTTAAATCCTTAAACATTTTAAATCCTTAAAAGAATTTGCATTCTGAAATTGGTTTTGATCGTTAAAGACAATAAGCATTTGCTTTATCTTGCTAGACATGGGGGTATAGCTCAGTGGTAGAGCATTCGACTGCAGTTCGAGCGGTCCCTGGTTCGAATCCGGGTGCCCCCTTCTGGAGATGGCAATTTTAGCAAAATATGCATAAATCTCCATAGATATTGACGTGCATCATATGTTTCAATTTAATTCTTTTAATCTATTTCAAACTACATGGTTTTCTAAACGCTGCTCCTCATTCTAATGTTTAAATAATTTTTCTACAGCGAATATTCTATCCCAAAAACATTTTACTTCCAGATAGTTTCAAATAGTGTCATTAAATAAACACATGTTCTTTCAAATTACGTGCGCTGGTAAAGCTGAGCGGTAGAGCATTCCGCTGCAGTTTCAGCGACAGGTTCAGCTCAGCGACAGTTTCAGCTCAGGACCCAGGTTCAAACCTGAGTCCAGCCTTCCGAAGATGAACGATTTCGCGAAATGAATCTAAATATCTTGATATAGTTAAGAATATCATATACACTAATGGTATTAAACTGAACAGTTTTGAGAAAACTTCTAATCTGCTTCTAGAAAATTTTTTCATATTATTCAAAAACATTTCATAGTTAAATTGCTTAAATACATTCTACGGCAACTGATTTTATATCTTTAAAACTTTTAGTATCTTGGAGTATTTTGTAATCTTTAAAGTAAATAAGAGAATGTTCTTAAGATTGTTTCATGCGGATATGGCTCAGATGAAAAATATTGGATGTAAAAGGGAAAATTTATTACAGAGATTTTTGTTTTCCATATATACACCAAATTACGTCAATTGTTACCATTGAACAGTTTTAGGTGATTGACTATCTCTTCTTAAACTGGATTCAAATTATGAGTTACTCCAAACGCTTCTTATAATCCCAGTGATTAATTTCTTTCAACTACATCTGATTTTATATCCTTTGAACATTTTAAACCATTAAATGAATTCAGATTCTGAAATAGTTTTTGATCGTTAAAGACAATAAGCATTTGCATTTTTTATTAGACAATAAGCATTTACTTTTGTTTGTTACACGCGGGGGTATAGCTCAGAGGTAGAGCATTCGACTGCAGTTCGAGAGGTCCCTGGTTCGAAACCGGGTGCCCCCTTCTGGAGATGACAATTTTAGAAAGGTATGCATAAATATTGACATACATCATAGGTTTTGAGTGAATCATTCTCGTAAACCTACTTCAAGTTACATTGTTTTCTAAACTCGTCTCCTCATTTAAATTGTTAAATAAACTTACTACAGCGGATATATTATCCAAAAAACATTATACATTCAGTTAGTTTACAATTGCCCATTAAACAAACGCATTTTCTTTCAAATCATGTGTGCAGATAAATCTCAGTGATAGACCATTCCGCTGCAGTTTCCGTGATCACTTGTTCCAAGCTGAGTACAGCCTTCCAGCGATAAACTTTTTTTCAAAAGGAATTAATTTATTAATATATTGAAATACGTCAATTATACTAAGTTGGAATATTTTGTGTGAAAAATACTAAACTAATTATTGATTATTATTACAACTTATTCTAAAGATTTTCATCATTATATTGCATAAGAACATTCTACGCCAACTGATTTTATATATTTAAAACTTTTTTATTTTGGAAGTTTTTCAATTTTTAAAGTAAATAAGATAATATTTTTAAGACTGCTTCTTTCGTATATATCGCAGATGAAGCATATTGGACTTTAGATTTAAATTTTGTCACGGAAATTGTAGTTTTCCATAATTAGCGTATTATTTCAATTGCTTCAAATTGAACAGATTTTTCTTTATTAAATCTCTTTTCTGAAACTAGATTCAAAATATGAAGTATTGTAAACATTTCTCCTAATTTCAATGATTACGTTCTTTCAACTACAGCATATTTTAAATCCTTAAAATATTTTAAATCCTTAAAAGAATTTGCATTCTGAAATGGTTTTTGATCGTTAAAGACAGTAAGCATTTGCCTTTCTTGCTAGATACGGAGGTATAGCTCAGTGGTAGAGCATTCGACTGCAGTTCGAGAGGTCCCTGGTTCGAATCCCGGTGCCCCCTTCTGGAGATGACAATTTTAGCAAAATATGCATAAATCTCCATAGATATTGACGCGCATCATATGTTTCAATTAAAAAATTCTTTTAAATATATTTCAAATTACATAGTTTTCTAAACGCTGCTCCTCATTCTAATGGTTAAATACTTTTTCTACAGCGGATATTCTATCCCAAAAACATTTTACTTCCAGATAGTTTAAAATAGTGTCATTTAATAAACACATGTTCTTTCAAATCACGTGCGCTGGTAAAGCTCAGCGGTAGAGCATTCCGCTGCTGTTCCATCGACACCAGGTTCAAACCTGAGTCCAGCCTTCCGAAGATGAACGATTTCGCAAAATGAATCTAAATATCTTGATATACTTAAGAATATCATATACACCAATGGTATTAAACTGAACAGTTTTGGGAAAACTTCTAATCTGCTTCAAGAAAATTTTTTCATATTATTCAAAAACATTTCATCGTAAAATTGCTTAAATACATTCTACGGCAACTGATTTTATATCTTTAAAACTTTTAGTATCTTAAAGTATTTTGTAATCTTTAAAGTAAATAAGAAAATGTTCTTAAGATTGTTTCATGCGGATATAGCTCAGATTAAAAATATTGGATCTAAAAGGATAAATTTATTATATAGACATTTGTTTTCCATATATACACCAAAATACGTCAGTTGTTTCCCATTGAACAGTTTTAGGTGATTTAATATCTCTTCTTAAACTGGATTCAAATTATGAGTTTCTCCAAACGCTTCTTATCATCCCAGTGATTAATTTCTTTCAACTACATCTGATTTTAAATCCTTAAAACATTTTAAACCATTAAATGAATTCAGATTCTGAAATAGTTTTTGATCGTTAAAGACAATAAGCATTTACATTTTTTAATAAACAATAAGCATTTACTTTTCTTTATTATACGCGGGGGTATAGCTCAGTGGTAGAGCATTCGACTGCAGTTCGAGAGGTCCCTGGTTCGAAACCGGGTGCCCCCTTCTGGAGATGACAATTTTAGAAAGGTATGCATAAATATTGACATACATCATAGGTTTTAAGTGAATCATTCTCGTAAACCAATATCAAGTTACATTGTTTTCTAAACTCGTCACCTCATTCGAATGGTTAAATAAACTTACTACAGCGGATATTTTATCCAAAAACATTATACAATCAGTTAGTTTACAATTGCACATTAAAAAAACGCATTTTCTTTCATATCATGTGTGCAGGTAAATCGCAGTGATAGACCATTCCGCTGCAGTTTCAGTGGTCACTGGTTCAAAGCTGAGTACAGCCTTCCAGCGATAAACTTTTTTTCAAAAGGAATTAATTTATTGATATATTGAAATACGTCAATTATTCTAAATTGAAATACTTTGTGTGAAAAATACTAATCTAATTAATGATTATTATTACAACTTATTCTAAAAATTTTCTTCATTATATTGCATAAGTACATTCTACGCCAACTGATTTTATATATTTAAACCTTTTTTATTTTGGATGTTTTTTTAATTTTTAAAGTAAAATAGAAAATATTTTTAAGACTGCTTCATTCGTATATATCACAGATGAAGCATATCGGACTGCAGTTCGAGAGGTCCCTGGTTCGAAACCGGGTGCCCCCTTCTGGAGATGACAATTTTAGAAAGGTATGCATAAATATTGACATACATCATAGGTTTCAAGTGAATCATGCTCGTAAACCTACTTCAAGTTACATAGTTTTCTAAACTCGTCTCCTCATTTGAATGGTTAAATAAACTTACTACAGCGGATATTTTATCCATAAACATTATACATTCAGTTAGTTTACAATTGCACATTAAATAAACGCATGTTCTTTCAAATCATGCGTGCAGGTAAATCTCAGTGATAGACCATTCCGCTGCAGTTTCAGTGGTCACTGGTTCAAAGCTGAGTACAGCCTTCCAGCGATAAACATTTTTTCAAAAGGAATTAATTTATTGATATATTGAAATACGTCAAATATACTAAATTGAAATACTTTATGAGAAAAATACTAATCTAATTATTGATTATTATTACAACATATTCCAAAAATTTTCATTATTTTATTGCATAAGTACATTCTACACCAACTGATTTTATATATTTAAAACTTTTTTATTTTGGAAGTTCTTTTAATTTTTAAAGTAAATTAGAAAATATTTTTAAGACTGCTTCATTCGTATATATCACAGATGAAGCATATTGGACTTTAGATTTAAATTTTATCACGGAAATTCTAGTTTTCCATAAATAGCGTATTATTTCAATTGCTTCAAATTGAACAGGTTTTTTTTATTAAATCTCTCTTCTGAAACTAGATTTAAAATATGAAGCATTGTAAACATTTCTCCTCATTTCAATGATTACTTTCAACAATAGCATATTTTAAACCCTTAAAATATTTTAAATCCTTAAAATATTTTAAATCCTTAAAAGAATTAGCATTCTGAAATGGTTTTTGATCGTTAAAGAGAGTAAGCATTTGCTTTATCTTGCTAGAAATGGGGGTATAGCTCAGTGGTCGATCGTTCGACTGCAGATCGAGAGGTCCCTGGTTCGAAACCGGGTGCCCCTTTCTGGAGATGACAACTTTAGCAAAATATGCATAAATCTCCATAGATATTGACTTGCATCATATGTTTCAATTAAAAATTCTTTTAAATATAATTCAAATTACATTGTTTTCTAAACGCTGCTCCTCATTCTAATGGTTAAATAATTTTTCTACAGCGGATATTCTATCCCAAAAACATTTTACTTCCAGATAGTTTAAAATAGTGTCATTAAATAAACATATGTTCCTTCAAATCACGTGCGCTGGTAAAACTCAGTGGTAGAGCATTCCGTTGCAGTTCCAGCGACACCAGATTCAAACCTGAGTCCAGGCTTTCGAAGATGCTCGATTTCGCAAAATGAATCTAAATATCTTGATATACTTAAGTATATCATATACACCAATGGTATTAAACTGAACAGTTTTGGGAAAATTTCTAATCTGCTTCTAGAAAATTTTTTCATATTATTCAAAAACATTTCATCGTTAAATTGCTTAAATACATTCTACGGCAACTGATTTTATATCTTTAAAACTTTTAGTATCTTGGAGTATTTTGTAATCTTTAAAGTAAAGAAGAGAATGTTCTTAAGATTGTTTCATGCGGATATAGCTCAGATAAAAAATATTGAATCTAAAAGGGAAAATTTACTACAGAGATTTTAGTTTTCCATATATACATCAAATTACTTCAATTGTTTCCCATTGAACAGTTTTAGGTGATTGAATATCTCTTCTTAAACTGTATTCAAATTATGAGTTACTCTAAGCGCTTCTTATCATCCCAGTGATTAATTTCTTTCAACTACTTCTGATTTTATATCCTTAAAACATTTTAAACCATTAAATGAATTCAGATTCTGAAATAGTTTTTGATCGTTAAAGACAATAAGCATTTACATATTTTATTAGACAATAAGCATTTACTTTTGTTTACTATACGCGGAGGTATAGCTCAGTAGTAGAGCATTCGACTGCAGTTCGAGAGGTCCTTGGTTCGAAACCGGGTGCCCCCTTCTGGAGATGACAATTTTAGAAAGGTATGCATAAATATTGACATACATCATATGTTTTAAGTGAATCATTCTCGTAACCAATATCAAGTTACATTGTTTTCTAAACTCGTCACCTCATTCGAATGGTTAAATAAACTTACTACAGCGGATATTTTATCCAAAAAACATTATACATTCTGTTAGTTTACAATTGCCCATTAAATAAACGCATTTTCTTTCAAATCATGTGTGCAGGTAAATCTCAGTGATAGACCATTCCGCTGCAGTTTCAGTGGTCACTTGTTCCATGCTGGGTACAGCCGTCCAGCGATAAACTTTTTCTCAAAAGGAATTAATTTATTGATATATTGAAATACGTCAATTATACTAAATTGAAATACTTTGTGTGAAAAATACTAATCTAATTATTGATTATTATTACAACTTATTCTAAAAATTGTCATCATTATATTGCATAAGTACATTCTACGCCAACTGATTTTATATATTTAAAACTTTTTTATTTTGGAAGTTTTTTTAATTTTTAAAGTAAATTAGAAAATATTTTTAAGACTGCTTCATTCGTATATATCACAGATGAAGCATATCGGACTTTAGATTTAAATTTTATCACGGAATTTCTAGTTTTCCATAATTATCGTATTATTTCAATTGCTTCAAATTGAACAGTTTTTTTTTGATTAAATCTCTCTTCTGAAACTAGATTCAAAATATGAAGTATTGTAAACATTTCTCCTCATTTCAATGATTACGTTCTTTGACTACAGCATATTTTAAATCCTTAAAACATTTTAAATCCTTAAAGGAATCTGCATTCTGAAATTGGTTTTGATTGTTAAAGACAATAAGCATTTGCTATATCTTGCTAGATATGGGGGTATAGCTCAGTGGTAGAGCATTCGACTGCAGTTCGAGAGGTCCCTGGTTCGAATCCGGGTGCCCCCTTCTGGAGATGGCAATTTTAGCAAAATATGCATAAATCTCCATAGATATTGACGTGCATCATATGTTTCAATTTAAAAATTGTTTTAAACTATTTCAAACTACATGGTTTTCTAAACGCTGCTCCTCATTCTAATGGTTAAATAATTTTTCTACAGCGGATATTCTATCCCGAAAACATTTTACTTCCAGATAGTTTCAAATAGTGTCATTAAATAAACACATGTTCTTTCAAATTACGTGCGCTGGTAAAGCTGAGCGGTAGAGCATTCCGCTGCAGTTTAAGCGACAGGTTCAGCTCAGCGACAGTTTCAGCTCAGGACCCAGGTTCAAACCTGAGTCCAGCCTTCCGAAGATGAACGATTTCGCGAAATGAATCTAAATATCTTGATATAGTTAAGAATATCATATACACCAATGGTATTAAACTGAACAGTTTTGAGAAAACTTCTAATCTGCTTCTAGAAAATTTTTTCATATTATTCAAAAACATTTCATAGTTAAATTGCTTAAATACATTCTACGGCAACTGATTTTATATTTTTAAAACTTTTAGTATCTTGGAGTATTTTGTAATCTTTAAAGTAAATAAGAGAATGTTCTTAAGATTGTTTCATGCGGATATAGCTCAGATAAAAAATATTGGGTATAAAAGGGTAAATTTATTACTTAGACTTTTGTTTTCTATATAAACACCAAAATACGTCAATAGTTTCCCATTCAACAGTTTTAGGTGATTGAATATCTCTTCTTAAACTGGATTCAAATTATGAGTTACTCCAAACGCTTCTTATAATCCCAGTGATTAATTTCTTTCAACTACATCTGATTTTATATCCTTTAAACATTTTAAACCATTATATGAATTCTGATTCTGAAATAGTTTTTGATCGTTAAAGACAATAAGCTTTTACATTTTTTATAAGACAATAAGCATTTACTTTTGTTTATTATACGCGGGGGTATAGCTCAGTGGTAGAGCATTCGACTGCAGTTCGAGAGGTCCCTGGTTCGAAACCGGGTGCCCCCTTCTGGAGATGACAATTTTAGAAAGGTATGCATAAATATTGACATACATCATAGGTTTTAAGTGAATCATTCTCGTAAACCTACTTCAAGTTACATTGTTTTCTAAACTCGTCTCCTCAATTAAATTGTTAAATAAACTTACTACAGCGGATATTTTATCCAAAAAACATTATACATTCAGTTAGTTTACAATTGCCCATTAAATAAACGCATTTTTTTTTCAAATCATGTGTGCAGGTAAATCTCAGTGATAGACCATTCCGCTTCAGTTTCAGTGATCACTTGTTCCAAGCTGAGTACAGTCGTCCAGCGATAAACTTTTTTTCAAAAGGAATTAATTTATTGATATATTGAAATACGTCAATTATACTAAATTGAAATACTTTAGGTGAAAATTACTAATCTAATTATTGATTATTATTACAACTTATTCTAAAAATTTTCATCATTATATTGCATAAGTACATTCTACGCCAACTGATTTTATATATTTAAAACTTTTTTATTTTGGAAGTTTTTTTAATTTTTAAAGTAAATTAGAAAATATTTTTAAGACTGCTTCATTCGTATATATCACAGATGAAGCATATCGGACTTTAGATTTAAATTTTATTACGGAATTTCTAGTTTTCCATAATTATCGTATTATTTCAATTGCTTCAAATTGAACAGTTTTTTTTTTATTAAATCTCTCTTCTGAAACTAGATTCAAAATATGAAGTATTGTAAACATTTCTCCCCATTTCAATGATTACGTTTTTTCAACTACAGCATATTTTAAATCCTTAAACATTTTAAATCCTTAAAAGAATTTGCATTCTGAAATTGGTTTTGATCGTTAAAGACAATAAGCATTTGCTTTATCTTGCTAGATATGGGGGTATAGCTCAGTGTTAGAGCATTCGACTGCAGTTCGAAAGGTCCCTGTGTCGAATCCGGGTGCCCCCTTCTGGAGATGGCAATTTTAGCAAAATATGCATAAATCTCCATAGATATTGACGTGCATCATATCTTTCAATTTAAAAATTCTTTTAAACTATTTCAAACTACAAGGTTTTCTAAACGCTGCTCCTCATTCTAATGGTTAAATAATTTTTCTACAGCAGATATTCTACCCCAAAAACATTTTACTTCCAGATAGTTTCAAATAGTGTCATTAAATAATCACATGTTCTTTCAAATTACGTGCGCTGGTAAAGCTGAGCGGTAGAGCATTCCGCTGCAGTTTCAGCGACAGGTTCAGCTCAGCGTCAGTTTCAGCTCAGGACCCAGGTTCAAACCTGAGTCCAGCCTTCCGAAGATGAACGATTTCGCGAAATGAATCTAAATATCTTGATATAGTTAAGAATATCATATACACCAATGGTATTAAACTGAACAGTTTTGAGAAAACTTCTAATCTGCTTCTAGAAAATTTTTTCATATTATTCAAAAACATTTCATAGTTAAATTGCTTAAATACATTCTACGGCAACTGATTTTATATCTTTAAAACTTTTAGTATCTTGGAGTATTTTGTAATCTTTAAAGTAAATAAGAGAATGTTCTTAAGATTGTTTCATGCGGATATGGCTCAGATGAAAAATATTGGATGTAAAAGGGAAAATTTATTACAGAGATTTTTGTTTTCCATATATACACCAAATTACGTCAATTGTTACCATTGAACAGTTTTAGGTGATTGACTATCTCTTCTTAAACTGGATTCAAATTATGAGTTACTCCAAACGCTTCTTATAATCCCAGTGATTAATTTCTTTCAACTACATCTGATTTTATATCCTTTGAACATTTTAAACCATTAAATGAATTCAGATTCTGAAATAGTTTTTGATCGTTAAAGACAATAAGCATTTGCATTTTTTATTAGACAATAAGCATTTACTTTTGTTTGTTATACGCTGGGGTATAGCTCAGAGGTAGAGCATTCGACTGCAGTTCGAGAGGTCCCTGGTTCGAAACCGGGTGCCCCCTTCTGGTGATGACAATTTTAGAAAGGTATGCATAAATATTGACATACATCATAGGTTTTAAGTGAATCATTCTCGTAAACCTACTTCAAGTTACATTGTTTTCTAAACTCGTCTCCTCATTTAAATTGTTAAATAAACTTACTACAGCGGATATTTTATCCAAAAAACATTATACATTCAGTGTTTACAATTGCCCATTAAATAAACGCATTTTCTTTCAAATCATGTGTGCAGGTAAAACTCAGTGATAGACCATTCCGCTTCAGTTTCAGTGATCACTTGTTCCAAGCTGAGTACAGCCGTCCAGCGATAAACTTTTTTTCAAAAGGAATTAATTTATTGATATATTGAAATACGTCAATTATACTAAATTGAAATACTTTGTGTGAAAAATACTAATCTAATTATTGATTATTATTACAACTTATTCTAAAAATTTTCATAATTATATTGCATAAGTACATTCTACGCCAACTGATTTTATATATTTAAAACTTTTTTATTTTGGAAGTTTTTTTAATTTTTAAAGTAAATTAGAAAATATTTTTAAGACTGCTTCATTCGTATATATCACAGATGAAGCATATCGGACTTTAGATTTAAATTTTATTACGGAATTTCTAGTTTTCCATAATTATCGTATTATTTCAATTGCTTCAAATTGAACAGTTTTTTTTTATTAAATCTCTCTTCTGAAACTAGATTCAAAATATGAAGTATTGTAAACATTTCTCCCCATTTCAATGATTACGTTCTTTCAACTACAGCATATTTTAAATCCTTAAACATTTTAAATCCTTAAAAGAATTTGCATTCTGAAATTGGTTTTGATCGTTAAAGACAATAAGCATTTGCTTTATCTTGCTAGATATGGGGGTATAGCTCAGTGTTAGAGCATTCGACTGCAGTTCGAAAGGTCCCTGTGTCGAATCCGGGTGCCCCCTTCTGGAGATGGCAATTTTAGCAAAATATGCATAAATCTCCATAGATATTGACGTGCATCATATGTTTCAATTTAAAAATTCTTTTAAACTATTTCAAACTACATGGTTTTCTAAACGCTGCTCCTCATTCTAATGGTTAAATAATTTTTCTACAGCGGATATTCTATCCCAAAAACATTTTACTTCCAGATAGTTTCAAATAGTGTCATTAAATAATCACATGTTCTTTCAAATTACGTGCGCTGGTAAAGCTGAGCGGTAGAGCATTCCGCTGCAGTTTCAGCGACAGGTTCAGCTCAGCGTCAGTTTCAGCTCAGGACCCAGGTTCAAACCTGAGTCCAGCCTTCCGAAGATGAACGATTTCGCGAAATGAATCTTGATATAGTTAAGAATATCATATACACAAATGGTATTAAACTGAACAGTTTTGAGAAAACTTCTAATCTTCTTCTAGAAAATTTTTTCATATTATTCAAAAACATTTCATAGTTAAATTGCTTAAATACATTCTACGGCAACTGATTTTATATCTTTAAAACTTTTAGTATCTTGGAGTATTTTGTAATCTTTAAAGTAAATAAGAGAATGTTCTTAAGATTGTTTCATGCGGATATGGCTCTGATGAAAAATATTGGATGTAAAAGGGAAAATTTATTACAGAGATTTTTGTTTTCCATATATACACCAAATTACGTCAATTGTTACCATTGAACAGTTTTAGGTGATTGACTATCTCTTCTTAAACTGGATTCAAATTATGAGTTACTCCAAACGCTTCTTATAATCCCAGTGATTAATTTCTTTCAACTACATCTGATTTTATATCCTTTGAACATTTTAAACCATTAAATGAATTCAGATTCTGAAATAGTTTTTGATCGTTAAAGACAATAAGCATTTGCATTTTTTATTAGACAATAAGCATTTACTTTTGTTTGTTATACGCGGGGGTATAGCTCAGAGGTAGAGCATTCGACTGCAGTTCGAGAGGTCCCTGGTTCGAAACCGGGTGCCCCCTTCTGGAGATGACAATTTTAGAAAGGTATGCATAAATATTGACATACATCATAGGTTTTGAGTGAATCATTCTCGTAAACCTACTTCAAGTTACATTGTTTTCTAAACTCGTCTCCTCATTTAAATTGTTAAATAAACTTACTAAAGCGGATATATTATCCAAAAAACATTATACATTCAGTTAGTTTACAATTGCCCATTAAACAAACGCATTTTCTTTCAAATCATGTGTGCAGATAAATCTCAGTGATAGACCATTCCGCTGCAGTTTCCGTGACCACTTGTTCCAAGCTGAGTACAGCCGTCCAGCGATAAACTTTTTTTCAAATGGAATTAATTTATTGATATATTGAAATACGTCAATTATACTAAATTGAAATACTTTGTGTGAAAAATACTAATCTAATTATTGATTATTATTACAACTTATTTAAAAATTTTCATCATTATATTGCATAAGTACATTCTACGCCAACTGATTTTATATATTTAAAACTTTTTTATTTTGGAAGTTTTTTTAATTTTTAAAGTAAATTAGAAAATATTTTTAAGACTGCTTCATTCGTATATATCACAGATGAAGCATATCGGACTTTAGATTTAAATTTTATTACGGAATTTCTAGTTTTCCATAATTATCGTATTATTTCAATTGCTTCAAATTGAACAGGTTTTTTTTTTATTAAATCTCTCTTCTGAAACTAGATTCAAAATATGAAGTATTGTAAATATTTCCCCTCATTTCAATGATTACGTTCTTTCAACTACAGCATATTTTAAATCCTTAAAAGAATTTGCATTCTGAAATTGGTTTTGATCGTTAAAGACAATAAGCATTTGCTTTATCTTGCTAGACATGGGGGTATAGCTCAGTGGTAGAGCATTCGACTGCAGTTCGAGCGGTCCCTGGTTCGAATCCGGGTGCCCCCTTCTGGAGATGGCAATTTTAGCAAAATATGCATAAATCTCCATAGATATTGACGTGCATCATATGTTTCAATTTAAAAATTCTTTTAATCTATTTCAAACTACATGGTTTTCTAAACGCTGCTCCTCATTCTAATGTTTAAATAATTTTTCTACAGCGAATATTCTATCCCAAAAACATTTTACTTCCAGATAGTTTCAAATAGTGTCATTAAATAAACACATGTACTTTCAAATCACGTGCGCTGGTAAAACTCAGCGGTAGAGCATTCCGCTGTAGTTCCAGCGAAACCAGGTTCAAACATGAGTCCAGCCTTTCGAAGATGAAGATTTCGCGAAATGAATCTAAATATCTTGATATAGTTAAGAATATCATATACACCAATGGTATTAAACTGAACAGTTTTGGAAAAACTTCTAATCTACTTCTAGAAAAATTTTTCATATTATTCAAAAACATTTCATCGTTAAATTGCTTAAATACATTCTACGGCAACTGATTTTATATCTTTAAAACTTTAGGTATCTTGGAGTATTTAGAAATCTTTAAAGTAAATAGGAGAATGTTCTTAAGATTGTTTCATGCGGATATATCTCAGATGAAAAATATTGGATCTAAAAGGGTAAATTTATTATATAGACTTTTGTTTTCCATATATACACCAAAATACGTCATTAGTTTCCCATTCAACAGTTTTAGGTGTTTGAATATCTCTTCTTAAACTGGATTCAAATTATGAGTTACTCCAAACGCTTCTTATAATCCCTGTGATTAATTTCTTTCAACTACATCTGATTTTATATCCTTTAAACATTTTAAACCATTATATGAATTCTGATTCTGAAATAGTTTTTGATCGTTAAAGACAATAAGCTTTTACATTTTTTATAAGACAATAAGCATTTACTTTTGTTTATTATACGCGGGGGTATAGCTCAGTGGTAGAGCATTCGACTGCAGTTCGAGAGGTCCCTGGTTCGAAACCGGGTGCCCCCTTCTGGAGATGACAATTTTAGAAAGGTATACATAAATATTGACATACATCATAGGTTTCAAGTGAATCATGCTCGTAAACCTACTTCAACTTACATAGTTTTCTAAACTCGTCTCCTTATTTGAATGGTTAAATAAACTTACTACAGCGGATATTTTATCCAAAAACATTATACATTCAGTTAGTTTACAATTGCACATTAAATAAACGCATGTTCTTTCAAATCATGTGTGCAGGTAAATCTCAGTGATAGACCATTCCGCTGCAGTTTCAGTGGTCACTGGTTAAAAGCTGAGTACAGCCTTAAAGCGATGAACATTTTTTCAAAAGGAATTAATTTATTGATATATTGAAATACGTCAATTATACTAAATTGAAATACTTTGTGTGAAAAATACTAATCTAATTATTGATTATTATTACAAGTTATTCTAAAGATTTTCATTATTATATTGCATAAGTACATTCTAAGCCAACTGATTTTATATATTTAAAACTTTTTTATTTTTTAAGTTCTTTTAATTTTTAAAGTAAATTAGAAAATATTTTTAAGACTGCTTCATTCGTATATATCACAGATGAAGCATATTGGACTTTAGATTTAAATTTTATCAAGGAAATTATAGTTTTCCATAAATAGCGTGTTATTTCAATTGCTTCAAATTGAACAGTTTTTTTTTATTAAATCTCTCTTCTGAAACTAGATTCAAAATATGAAGTATTGTAAACATTTCACCTCATTTCGATGATTACGTTCTTTCAACTACAGCATATTTTAAATCCTTAAAATATTTTAAATCCTTAAAAGAATTTGCATGCTGAAATGGTTTTTGATCGTTAAAGACAGTAAGCATTTGCTTTATCTTGCTATAAACGGGGGTATAGCTCAGTGGTAGAGCATTCGACTGCAGATCGAGAGGTCCCTGGTTCGAATCCGGGTGCCCCCTTCTGGAGATGACAATTTTAGCAAAATATGCATAAATCTACATAGATATTGACGTGCATCATATGTTTCAATTAAAAAATTCTTTTAAATCTAATTCAAATTACATTGATTTCTAAACGCTGCTCCTCATTCTAATGGTTAAATAATTTTTCTACAGCGGATATTCTATCCCAAAAACATTTTACTTCCAGATAGTTTCAAATAGTGTCATTAAATAAACACATGTACTTTCAAATCACGTGCGCTGGTAAAACTCAGCGGTAGAGCATTCCGCTGTAGTTCCAGCGAAACCAGGTTCAAACATGAGTCCAGCCTTTCGAAGATGAAGGATTTCGCGAAATGAATCTAAATATCTTGATATAGTTAAGAATATCATATACACCAATGGTATTAAACTGAACAGTTTTGGAAAAACTTCTAATCTACTTCTAGAAAAATTTTTCATATTATTCAAAAACATTTCATCGTTAAATTGCTTAAATACATTCTACGGCAACTGATTTTATATCTTTAAAACTTTAGGTATCTTGGAGTATTTAGAAATCTTTAAAGTAAATAGGAGAATGTTCTTAAGATTGTTTCATGCGGATATGGCTCAGATGAAAAATATTGGATCTAAAAGGGTAAATTTATTATATAGACTTTTGTTTTCCATATATACACCAAAATACGTCATTAGTTTCCCATTCAACAGTTTTAGGTGTTTGAATATCTCTTCTTAAACTGGATTCAAATTATGAGTTACTCCAAACGCTTCTTATAATCCCTGTGATTAATTTCTTTCAACTACATCTGATTTTATATCCTTTAAACATTTTAAACCATTATATGAATTCTGATTCTGAAATAGTTTTTGATCGTTAAAGACAATAAGCTTTTACATTTTTTATAAGACAATAAGCATTTACTTTTGTTTATTATACGCGGGGGTATAGCTCAGTGGTAGAGCATTCGACTGCAGTTCGAGAGGTCCCTGGTTCGAAACCGGGTGCCCCCTTCTGGAAATGACAATTTTAGAAAGGTATGCATAAATATTGACATACATCATAGGTTTCAAGTGAATCATGCTCGTAAACCTACTTCAACTTACATAGTTTTCTAAACTCGTCTCCTTATTTGAATGGTTAAATAAACTTACTACAGCGGATATTTTATCCAAAAACATTATACATTCAGTTAGTTTACAATTGCACATTAAATAAACGCATGTTCTTTCAAATCATGTGTGCAGGTAAATCTCAGTGATAGACCATTCCGCTGCAGTTTCAGTGGTCACTGGTTAAAAGCTGAGTACAGCCTTAAAGCGATGAACATTTTTTCAAAAGGAATTAATTTATTGATATATTGAAATACGTCAATTATACTAAATTGAAATACTTTGTGTGAAAAATACTAATCGAATTATTGATTATTATTACAAGTTATTCTAAAGATTTTCATTATTATATTGCATAAGTACATTCTAAGCCAACTGATTTTATATATTTAAAACTTTTTTATTTTTTAAGTTCTTTTAATTTTTAAAGTAAATTAGAAAATATTTTTAAGACTGCTTCATTCGTATATATCACAGATGAAGCATATTGGACTTTAGATTTAAATTTTATCAAGGAAATTCTAGTTTTCCATAAATAGCGTGTTATTTCAATTGCTTCAAATTGAACAGTTTTTTTTTTATTAAATCTCTCTTCTGAAACTAGATTCAAAATATGAAGTATTGTAAACATTTCACCTCATTTCGATGATTACGTTCTTTCAACTACAGCATATTTTAAATCCTTAAAATATTTTAAATCCTTAAAAGAATTTGCATGCTGAAATGGTTTTTGATCGTTAAAGACAGTAAGCATTTGCTTTATCTTGCTATAAACGGGGGTATAGCTCAGTGGTAGAGCATTCGACTGCAGATCGAGAGGTCCCTGGTTCGAATCCGGGTGCCCCCTTCTGGAGATGACAATTTTAGCAAAATATGCATAAATCTACATAGATATTGACGTGCATCATATGTTTCAATTAAAAAATTCTTTTAAATCTAATTCAAATTACATTGTTTTCTAAACGCTGCTCCTCATTCTAATGGTTAAATAATTTTTCTACAGCGGATATTCTATCCCAAAAACATTTTACTTCCAGATAGTTTAAAATAGTGTCATTAAATAAACACATGTTCTTTCAAATCACGTGCGCTGGTAAAACTCAGTGGTAGAGCATTCCGCTGCGGTTCCAGCGACACCAGATTCAAACCTGAGTCCAGCCTTTCGAAGACGCACGATTTCGCAAAATGAATCTAAATATCTTGATATACTTAAGAATATCATATACAGCAATGGTATTAAACTGAACAGTTTTGGAAAATCTTCTAATCTGCTTCTAGAAAATTTTTTCACATTATTCAAAAACATTTCATCGTTAAATTGCTTAAATACATTCTACGGCAACTGATTTTATATTTTTAAAACTTTTAGTATCTTGGAGTATTTTGTAATCTTTAAAGTAAATAAGAGAATGTTCTTAAGATTGTTTCATGCGGATATAGCTCAGATGAAAAATATTGGGTCTAAAAGGGTAAATTTATTACATAGACATTTGTTTTCCATATATACACCAAAATACGTCAATAGTTTCCCATTGAACAGTTTTAGGTGATTGAATATCTCTTCTTAAACTGGATTCAAATTATGAGTTACTCCAAACGCTTCTTATCATCCCAGTGATTAATTTCTTTCAACTACTTGTGATTTTATATCCTTAAAACATTTTAAACCATTAAATGAATTCAGATTCTGAAATAGTTTTTGATCGTTAAAGACAATAAGCATTTACATTTTTTATTAGACAATAAGCATTTACTTTTGTTTACTATACGCGGGGGTATAGCTCAGTGGTAGAGCATTCGACTGCAGTTCGAGAGGTCCCTGGTTCGAATCAGGGTGCCCCCTTCTGGAGATGACAATTTTAGAAAGGTATGCATAAATATTGACATACATCATAGGTTTCAAGTGAATCATGCTTGTAAACCTACTTCAACTTACATTGTTTTCTAAACTCGTCTCCTCATTTAAATTGTTAAATAAACTTAGTACAGCGGATATTTTATCCAAAAAACATTATACATTCAGTTAGTTTACAATTGCCCATTAAATAAACGCATTTTCTTTCAAATCATGTGTGCAGGAAAATCTCAGTGATAGACCATTCCGCTGCAGTTTCAGTGATCACTTGTTCCAAGCTGAGTACAGCCGTCCAGCGATAAACTTTTTTTCAAAAGGAATTAATTTATTGATATATTGAAATACGTCAATTATACTAAATTGAAATACTTTGTGTGAAAAATACTAATCTAATTATTGATTATTATTGCAACTTATTCTAAAAATTTTCATCATTATAATGCATAAGTACATTCTACGCCAACTGATTTTATATATTTAAATCTTTCTTATTTTGGAAGTTTTTTTTATTTTTAAAGTAAATTAGAAAGTATTTTTAAGACTGCTTCATTCGTATATATCACAGATGAAGCATATCGGACTTTAGATTTCAATTTTATCACGGAATTTCTAGTTTTCCATAATTATCGTATTATTTCAATTGCTTCAAATTGAACAGTTTTTTTTATTAAATCTCTCTTCTGAAACTAGATTCAAAATATGAAGTATTGTAAACATTTCTCCTCATTTCAATGATTACGTTCTTTCAACTACAGCATATTTTAAATCCTTAAACATTTTAAATCCTTAAAAGAATTTGCATTCTGAAATTGGTTTTGATCGTTAAAGACAATAAGCATTTGCTTTATCTTGCTAGACATGGGGGTATAGCTCAGTGGTAGAGTATTCGACTGCAGTTCGAGAGGTCCCTGGTTCGAATCCGGGTGCCCCCTTCTGGAGATGGCAAAATATGCATAAATCTCCATAGATATTGACGTGCATCATATGTTTCAATTTAAAAATTCTTTTAAACTATTTCAAACTACATGGTTTTCTAAACGCTGCTCCAGATTCTAATGGTTAAATAATTTTTCTACAGCGGATATTCTATCCCAAAAACATTTTACTTCCAGATAGTTTCAAATAGTGTCATTAAATAAACACATGTTCTTTCAAATCACGTGCGCTGGTAAAACTCAGCGGTAGAGCATTCCGCTGTAGTTCCAGCGAAACCAGGTTCAAACATGAGTCCAGCCTTTCGAAGATGAACGATTTCGCGAAATGAATCTAAATATCTTGATATAGTTAAGAATATCATATACACCAATGGTATTAAACTGAACAGTTTTGGAAAAACTTCTAATCTACTTCTAGAAAAATTTTTCATATTATTCAAAAACATTTCATCGTTAAATTGCTTAAATACATTCTACGGCAACTGATTTTATATCTTTAAAACTTTTATTATCTTGGAGTATTTAGAAATCTTTAAAGTAAATAGGAGAATGTTCTTAAGATTGTTTCATGCGGATATGGCTCAGATGAAAAATATTGGATCTAAAAGGGTAAATTTATTACATAGACTTTTGTTTTCCATATATACACCAAAATACGTCAATAGTTTCCCATTCAACAGTTTTAGGTGATTGAATATCTCTTCTTAAACTGGATTCAAATTATGAGTTACTCCAAACGCTTCTTATAATCCCAGTGATTAATTTCTTTCAACTACATCTGATTTTATATCCTTTAAACATTTTAAACCATTATATGAATTCTGATTCTGAAATAGTTTTTGATCGTTAAAGACAATAAGCTTTTACATTTTTTATAAGACAATAAGCATTTACTTTTGTTTATTATACGCGGGGGTATAGCTCAGTGGTAGAGCATTCGACTGCAGTTCGAGAGGTCCCTGGTTCGAAACCGGGTGCCCCCTTCTGGAGATGACAATTTTAGAAAGGTATGCATAAATATTGACATACATCATAGGTTTCAAGTGAATCATGCTCGTAAACCTACTTCAACTTACATAGTTTTCTAAACTCGTCTCCTTATTTGAATGGTTAACTAAACTTACTACAGCGGATATTTTATCCAAAAACATTATACATTCAGTTAGTTTACAATTGCACATTAAATAAACGCATGTTCTTTCAAATCATGTGTGCAGGTAAATCTCAGTGATAGACCATTCCGCTGCAGTTTCAGTGGTCACTGGTTCAAAGCTGAGTACAGCCTTAAAGCGATGAACATTTTTTCAAAAGGAATTAATTTATTGATATATTGAAATACGTCAATTATACTAAATTGAAATACTTTGTGTGAAAAATACTAATCTAATTATTGATTATTATTACAAGTTATTCTAAAGATTTTCATTATTATATTGCATAAGTACATTCTAAGCCAACTGATTTCATATATTTAAAACTTTTTTATTTTTTAAGTTCTTTTAATTTTTAAAGTAAATTAGAAAATATTTTTAAGACTGCTTCATTCGTATATATCACAGATGAAGCATATTGGACTTTAGATTTAAATTTTATCAAGGAAATTCTAGTTTTCCATAAATAGCGTGTTATTTCAATTGCTTCAAATTGAACAGTTTTTTTTTATTAAATCTCTCTTCTGAAACTAGATTCAAAATATGAAGTATTGTAAACATTTCACCTCATTTCGATGATTACGTTCTTTCAACTACAGCTTACTTTAAATCCTTAAAATATTTTAAATCCTTAAAAGAATTTGCATGCTGAAATGGTTTTTGATCGTTAAAGACAGTAAGCATTTGCTTTATCTTGCTATAAACGGGGGTATAGCTCAGTGGTAGAGCATTCGACTGCAGATCGAGAGGTCCCTGGTTCGAATCCGGGTGCCCCCTTCTGGAGATGACAATTTTAGCAAAATATGCATAAATCTACATAGATATTGACGTGCATCATATGTTTCAATTAAAAAATTCTTTTAAATCTAATTCAAATTACATTGTTTTCTAAACGCTGCTCCTCATTCTAATGGTTAAATAATTTTTCTACAGCGGATATTCTATCCCAAAAACATTTTACTTCCAGATAGTTTAAAATAGTGTCATTAAATAAACACATGTTCTTTCAAATCACGTGCGCTGGTAAAACTCAGTGGTAGAGCATTCCGCTGCGGTTCCAGCGACACCAGATTCAAACCTGAGCCCAGCCTTTCGAAGACGCACGATTTCGCAAAATGAATCTAAATATCTTGATATACTTAAGAATATCATATACACCAATGGTATTAAACTGAACAGTTTTGGAAAATCTTCTAATCTGCTTCTAGAAAATTTTTTCACATTATTCAAAAACATTTCATCGTTAAATTGCTTAAATACATTCTACGGCAACTGATTTTATATTTTTAAAACTTTTAGTATCTTGGAGTATTTTGTAATCTTTAAAGTAAATAAGAGAATGTTCTTAAGATTGTTTCATGCGGATATAGCTCAGATGAAAAATATTGGGTCTAAAAGGGTAAATTTATTAAATAGACATTTGTTTTCCATATATACACCAAAATACGTCAATAGTTTCCCATTGAACAGTTTTAGGTGATTGAATATCTCTTCTTAAACTGGATTCAAATTATGAGTTACTCCAAACGCTTCTTATCATCCCAGTGATTAATTTCTTTCAACTACTTCTGATTTTATATCCTTAAAACATTTTAAACCATTAAATGAATTCAGATTCTGAAATAGTTTTTGATCGTTAAAGACTATAAGCTTTTACATTTTTTTTAGACAATAAGCATTTACTTTTGTTTATTATACGCGGGGGTATAGCTCAGTGGTAGAGCATTCGACTGCAGTTCGAGAGGTCCCTGGTTCGAAATCGGGTGCCCCCTTCTGGAGATGACAATTTTAGCAAAATATGCATGAATTTCCATAGATATTGACGTGCATCATATGTTTCAATTTAAAAATTCTTTTAAACCCATTTCAAATTACATTGTTTTCTAAACGCTGCTCCGCATTCTAATGGTTAAATAATTTTTCTACAACGGATATTCTATCCCAAAAGTATTTTATTTCCAGATAGTTTAAAAGAGTGTCATCAAATAAACACATGTTCTTTCAAATCACGTGCGCTGGTAAAACTCAGCGGTAGAGCATTCTGATTCTGAAATAGTTTTTGATCATTAAAGACAATAAGATTTTACATTTTTTTTTAGACAATAAGCATTTACTTTTGTTTATTATACGCGGGGGTATAGCTCAGTGGTAGAGCATTCGACTGCAGTTCGAGAGGTCCCTGGTTCGAAACCGGGTGCCCCCTTCTGGAGATGAGAATTTTAGAAAGGTATGCATAAATATTGACATACATCATAGGTTTTAAGTGAATCATTCTCGTAAACCTACTTCAAGTTACATTGTTTTCTAAACTCGTCTCCTCATTTAAATTGTTAAATAAACTTACTACAGCGGATATTTTATCCAAAAAACATTATACATTCAGTTAGTTTACAATTGCCCATTAAATAAACGCATTTTCTTTCAAATCATATGTGCAGGTAAATCTCAGTGATAGACCATTCCGCTTCAGTTTCAGTGATCACTTGTTCCAAGCTGAGTACAGCCGTCCAGCGATAAACTTTTTTTCAAATGGAATTAATTTATTGATATATTGAAATACGTCAATTATACTAAATTGAAATACTTTGTGTGAAAAATACTAATCTAATTATTGATTATTATTACAACTTATTCTAAAAATTTTCATCATTATATTGCATAAGTACATTCTACGCCAACTGATTTTATATATTTAAAACTTTTTTATTTTGGAAGTTTTTTTAATTTTTAAAGTAAATTAGAATATATTTTTAAAACTGTTTCCTTCGTATATATCACAGATGAAGCATATCGGACTTTAGATTAAAATTTTATCACGGAAATTCTAGTTTTCCATAATTATCGTATTATTTCAATTGCTTCAAATTGAACAGTTTTATATTTGATTAAATCTCTCTTCTGAAACTAGATTCAAAATATGAAGTATTATAAACATTTCTCCTCATTTCCATGATTACGTTCTTTCAACTACAGCATATTTTAAATCCTTAAAAGAATTTGCATTCTGAAATGGGTTTTGATCGTTAAAGACAATAAGCATTTGCTTTTTCTTGCTAGATATGGGGGTATAGCTCAGTGTTAGAGCATTCGAAGACAGTTCGAGAGGTCCCTGGTTCGAATCCGAGTGCCCCCTTCTGGAGATGGCAATTTTAGCAAAATATGCATAAATCTCCATAGATATTGACGTGCATCATATGTTTCAATTTAAAAATTATTTTAAACCTATTTCAAACTACATGGTTTTCTAAACGCTGCTCTTCATTCTAATGGTTAAATAATTTTTCTACAGCGGATATTCTATCCCTAAATCATTTTACTTCCAGATAGTTTGAAATAGTGTCATTAAATAAACACATGTTCATTCAAATCACGTGCGCTGGTAAAACTCAGCGGTAGAGCATTCCGCTGTAGTTCCAGCGAAACCAGGTTCAAACATGAGTCCAGCCTTTCGAAGATGAATGATTTCGCAAAATGAATCTAAATATCTTGATATACTTAAGAATATCATATACACCAATGATATTAAACTGAACAGTTTTGTGAAAACTTCTAATCTGCTTCTAGAAAATTTTTTCATATTATTCAAAAACATTTCATCGTTAAATTGCTTAAATACATTCTACGGCAACTGGTTTTATATCTTTAAAACTTTTAGTATCTTGGAGTATTTTGTAATCTTTAAAGTAAATAAGAGAATGTTCTTAAGATTGTTTCATGTGGATATAGCTCAGATGAAAAATATTGGATCTAAAATGGAAAATTTATTACAGAGATTTTTGTTTTCCATAAATAACCAAATTACGTCAATTGTTTCCCATTGAACAGTTTTAGGTGATTGAATATCTTTTCTTTAACTGGATTCAAATTATGAGTTACTCCAAACGCTTCTTATAATCCCAGTGATTAATTTCTTTCAACTACATCTGATTTTATATCCTTTAAACATTTTAAACCATTATATGAATTCTGATTCTGAAATAGTTTTTGATCGTTAAAGACAATAAGCTTTTACATTTTTTATTAGACAATAAGCAATTACTTTTGTTTATTATACGCGGGGGTATAGCTCAGTGGTAGAGCATTCGACTGCAGTTCGAGAGGTCCCTGGTTCGAAACCGGGTGCCCCCTTCTGGAGATGACAATTTTAGAAAGGTATGCATAAATATTGACATATATCGTATGTTTTAAGTGAATCATTCTCGTAAACCAATATCAAGTTACATTGTTTTCAAAACTCGTCATCTCATTCGAATGGTTAAATAAACTTACTACAGCGGATATTTTACTCAAAAACATTATACATTCAGTTAGTTTACAATTGACAATTAAATAAACGCATTTTCTTTCAAATCATGTGTGCAGGTAAATCTCAGTGATAGACCATTCCGCTTCAGTTTCAGTGATCACTTGTTCCAACCTGAGTACAGCCGTCCAGCGATAAACTTTTTTTCAAATGGAATTAATTTATTGATATATTGAAATACGTCAATTATACTAAATTGAAATACTTTGTGTGAAAAATACTAATCTAATTATTGATTATTATTACAACTTATTCTAAAAATTTTCATCATTATATTGCATAAGTACATTCTACGCCAACTGATTTTATATATTTAAAACTTTTTTATTTTGGAAGTTTTTTAATTTTTAAAGTAAATTAGAATATATTTTTAAGACTGTTTCCTTCGTATATATCACAGATGAAGCATATCGGACTTTAGATTTAAATTTTATCACGGAAATTCTAGTTTTCCATAATTATCGTATTATTTCAATTGCTTCAAATTGAACAGTTTTATATTTGATTAAATCTCTCTTCTGAAACTAGATTCAAAATATGAAGTATTGTAAACATTTCTCCTCATTTCAATGATTACGTTCTTTCAACTACAGCATATTTTAAATCCTTAAAAGAATTTGCATACTGAAATTGGTTTTGATCGTTAAAGACAATAAGCATTTGCTTTATCTTGCTAGACATGGGGGTATAGCTCAGTGTTAGAGCATTCGACTGCAGTTCGAAAGGTCCCTGTGTCGAATCCGGGTGCCCCCTTCTGGAGATGGCAATTTTAGCAAAATATGCATAAATCTCCATAGATATTGACGTGCATCATATGTTTCAATTTAAAATTTTTTTAAACTATTTCAAACTACATGGTTTTCTAAACGCTGCTCCTCATTCTAATGGTTAAATAATTTTTCTACAGCGGATATTCTATCCCAAAAACATTTTACTTCCAGATAGTTTCAAATAGTGGCATTAAATAAACACATGTTCTTTCAAATTACGTGCGCTGGTAAAGCTGAGCGGTAGAGCAATCCGCTGCAGTTTCAGCGACAGGTTCAGCTCAGCGACCGTTTCAGCTCAGGACCCAGGTTCAAACCTGAGTCCAGCCTTCCGAAGATGAACGATTTCGCGAAATGAATCTAAATATCTTGATATAGTTAAGAATATCATATACACCAATGGTATTAAACTGAACAGTTTTGAGAAAACTTCTAATCTACTTCTAGAAAAATTTTTCATATTATTCAAAAACATTTCATCGTTAAATTGCTTAAATACATTCTACGGCAACTGATTTTATATCTTTAAAACTTTAGGTATCTTGGAGTATTTTGAAATCTTTAAAGTAAATAGGAGAATGTTCTTAAGATTGTTTCATGCGGATATGGCTCAGATGAAAAATATTGGATCTAAAAGGGTAAATTTATTACATAGACTTTTGTTTTCCATATATACACCAAAATACGTCAATAGTTTCCCATTCAACAGTTTTAGGTGATTGAATATCTCTTCTTAAACTGGATTCAAATTATGAGTTACTCCAAACGCTTCTTATAATCCCAATGATTAATTTCTTTCAACTACATCTGATTTTATATCCTTTAAACATTTTAAACCATTATATGAATTCTGATTCTGAAATAGTTTTTGATCGTTAAAGACAATAAGCTTTTACATTTTTTATAAGACAATAAGCATTTACTTTTGTTTATTATACGCGGGGGTATAGCTCAGTGGTAGAGCATTCGACTGCAGTTCGAGAGGTCCCTGGTTCGAAACCGGGTGCCCCCTTCTGGAGATGACAATTTTAGAAAGGTATGCATAAATATTGACATATATCGTATGTTTTAAGTGAATCATTCTCGTAAACCAATATCAAGTTACATTGTTTTCAAAACTCGTCATCTCATTCGAATGGTTAAATAAACTTACTACAGCGGATATTTTACTCAAAAACATTATACATTCAGTTAGTTTACAATTGACCATTAAATAAACGCATTTTCTTTCAAATCATGTGTGCAGGTAAATCTCAGTGATAGACCATTCCGCTTCAGTTTCAGTGATCACTTGTTCCAACCTGAGTACAGCCGTCCAGCGATAAACTTTTTTTCAAATGGAATTAATTTATTGATATATTGAAATACGTCAATTATACTAAATTGAAATACTTTGTGTGAAAAATACTAATCTAATTATTGATTATTATTACAACTTATTCTAAAAATTTTCATCATTATATTGCATAAGTACATTCTACGCCAACTGATTTTATATATTTAAAACTTTTTTATTTTGGAAGTTTTTTAATTTTTAAAGTAAATTAGAATATATTTTTAAGACTGTTTCCTTCGTATATATCACAGATGAAGCATATCGGACTTTAGATTTAAATTTTATCACGGAAATTCTAGTTTTCCATAATTATCGTATTATTTCAATTGCTTCAAATTGAACAGTTTTATATTTGATTAAATCTCTCTTCTGAAACTAGATTCAAAATATGAAGTATTGTAAACATTTCTCCTCATTTCAATGATTACGTTCTTTCAACTACAGCATATTTTAAATCCTTAAAAGAATTTGCATACTGAAATTGGTTTTGATCGTTAAAGACAATAAGCATTTGCTTTATCTTGCTAGACATGGGGGTATAGCTCAGTGTTAGAGCATTCGACTGCAGTTCGAAAGGTCCCTGTGTCGAATCCGGGTGCCCCCTTCTGGAGATGGCAATTTTAGCAAAATATGCATAAATCTCCATAGATATTGACGTGCATCATATGTTTCAATTTAAAATTTTTTTAAACTATTTCAAACTACATGGTTTTCTAAACGCTGCTCCTCATTCTAATGGTTAAATAATTTTTCTACAGCGGATATTCTATCCCAAAAACATTTTACTTCCAGATAGTTTCAAATAGTGGCATTAAATAAACACATGTTCTTTCAAATTACGTGCGCTGGTAAAGCTGAGCGGTAGAGCAATCCGCTGCAGTTTCAGCGACAGGTTCAGCTCAGCGACCGTTTCAGCTCAGGACCCAGGTTCAAACCTGAGTCCAGCCTTCCGAAGATGAACGATTTCGCGAAATGAATCTAAATATCTTGATATAGTTAAGAATATCATATACACCAATGGTATTAAACTGAACAGTTTTGAGAAAACTTCTAATCTACTTCTAGAAAAATTTTTCATATTATTCAAAAACATTTCATCGTTAAATTGCTTAAATACATTCTACGGCAACTGATTTTATATCTTTAAAACTTTAGGTATCTTGGAGTATTTTGAAATCTTTAAAGTAAATAGGAGAATGTTCTTAAGATTGTTTCATGCGGATATGGCTCAGATGAAAAATATTGGATCTAAAAGGGTAAATTTATTACATAGACTTTTGTTTTCCATATATACACCAAAATACGTCAATAGTTTCCCATTCAACAGTTTTAGGTGATTGAATATCTCTTCTTAAACTGGATTCAAATTATGAGTTACTCCAAACGCTTCTTATAATCCCAATGATTAATTTCTTTCAACTACATCTGATTTTATATCCTTTAAACATTTTAAACCATTATATGAATTCTGATTCTGAAATAGTTTTTGATCGTTAAAGACAATAAGCTTTTACATTTTTTATAAGACAATAAGCATTTACTTTTGTTTATTATACGCGGGGGTATAGCTCAGTGGTAGAGCATTCGACTGCAGTTCGAGAGGTCCCTGGTTCGAAACCGGGTGCCCCCTTCTGGAGATGACAATTTTAGAAAGGTATGCATAAATATTGACATATATCGTATGTTTTAAGTGAATCATTCTCGTAAACCAATATCAAGTTACATTGTTTTCAAAACTCGTCATCTCATTCGAATGGTTAAATAAACTTACTACAGCGGATATTTTACTCAAAAACATTATACATTCAGTTAGTTTACAATTGACCATTAAATAAACGCATTTTCTTTCAAATCATGTGTGCAGGTAAATCTCAGTGATAGACCATTCCGCTTCAGTTTCAGTGATCACTTGTTCCAACCTGAGTACAGCCGTCCAGCGATAAACTTTTTTTCAAATGGAATTAATTTATTGATATATTGAAATACGTCAATTATACTAAATTGAAATACTTTGTGTGAAAAATACTAATCTAATTATTGATTATTATTACAACTTATTCTAAAAATTTTCATCATTATATTGCATAAGTACATTCTACGCCAACTGATTTTATATATTTAAAACTTTTTTATTTTGGAAGTTTTTTAATTTTTAAAGTAAATTAGAATATATTTTTAAGACTGTTTCCTTCGTATATATCACAGATGAAGCATATCGGACTTTAGATTTAAATTTTATCACGGAAATTCTAGTTTTCCATAATTATCGTATTATTTCAATTGCTTCAAATTGAACAGTTTTATATTTGATTAAATCTCTCTTCTGAAACTAGATTCAAAATATGAAGTATTGTAAACATTTCTCCTCATTTCAATGATTACGTTCTTTCAACTACAGCATATTTTAAATCCTTAAAAGAATTTGCATACTGAAATTGGTTTTGATCGTTAAAGACAATAAGCATTTGCTTTATCTTGCTAGACATGGGGGTATAGCTCAGTGTTAGAGCATTCGACTGCAGTTCGAAAGGTCCCTGTGTCGAATCCGGGTGCCCCCTTCTGGAGATGGCAATTTTAGCAAAATATGCATAAATCTCCATAGATATTGACGTGCATCATATGTTTCAATTTAAAATTTTTTTAAACTATTTCAAACTACATGGTTTTCTAAACGCTGCTCCTCATTCTAATGGTTAAATAATTTTTCTACAGCGGATATTCTATCCCAAAAACATTTTACTTCCAGATAGTTTCAAATAGTGGCATTAAATAAACACATGTTCTTTCAAATTACGTGCGCTGGTAAAGCTGAGCGGTAGAGCAATCCGCTGCAGTTTCAGCGACAGGTTCAGCTCAGCGACCGTTTCAGCTCAGGACCCAGGTTCAAACCTGAGTCCAGCCTTCCGAAGATGAACGATTTCGCGAAATGAATCTAAATATCTTGATATAGTTAAGAATATCATATACACCAATGGTATTAAACTGAACAGTTTTGAGAAAACTTCTAATCTACTTCTAGAAAAATTTTTCATATTATTCAAAAACATTTCATCGTTAAATTGCTTAAATACATTCTACGGCAACTGATTTTATATCTTTAAAACTTTAGGTATCTTGGAGTATTTTGAAATCTTTAAAGTAAATAGGAGAATGTTCTTAAGATTGTTTCATGCGGATATGGCTCAGATGAAAAATATTGGATCTAAAAGGGTAAATTTATTACATAGACTTTTGTTTTCCATATATACACCAAAATACGTCAATAGTTTCCCATTCAACAGTTTTAGGTGATTGAATATCTCTTCTTAAACTGGATTCAAATTATGAGTTACTCCAAACGCTTCTTATAATCCCAATGATTAATTTCTTTCAACTACATCTGATTTTATATCCTTTAAACATTTTAAACCATTATATGAATTCTGATTCTGAAATAGTTTTTGATCGTTAAAGACAATAAGCTTTTACATTTTTTATAAGACAATAAGCATTTACTTTTGTTTATTATACGCGGGGGTATAGCTCAGTGGTAGAGCATTCGACTGCAGTTCGAGAGGTCCCTGGTTCGAAACCGGGTTCCCCCTTCTGGAGATGACAATTTTAGAAAGGTATGCATAAATATTGACATATATCGTATGTTTTAAGTGAATCATTCTCGTAAACCAATATCAAGTTACATTGTTTTCAAAACTCGTCATCGCATTCGAATGGTTAAATAAACTTACTACAGCGGATATTTTACTCAAAAACATTATACATTCAGTTAGTTTACAATTGACCATTAAATAAACGCATTTTCTTTCAAATCATGTGTGCAGGTAAATCTCAGTGATAGACCATTCCGCTTCAGTTTCAGTGATCACTTGTTCCAACCTGAGTACAGCCGTCCAGCGATAAACTTTTTTTCAAATGGAATTAATTTATTGATATATTGAAATACGTCAATTATACTAAATTGAAATACTTTGTGTGAAAAATACTAATCTAATTATTGATTATTATTACAACTTATTCTAAAAATTTTCATCATTATATTGCATAAGTACATTCTACGCCAACTGATTTTATATATTTAAAACTTTTTTATTTTGGAAGTTTTTTAATTTTTAAAGTAAATTAGAATATATTTTTAAGACTGTTTCCTTCGTATATATCACAGATGAAGCATATCGGACTTTAGATTTAAATTTTATCACGGAAATTCTAGTTTTCCATAATTATCGTATTATTTCAATTGCTTCAAATTGAACAGTTTTATATTTGATTAAATCTCTCTTCTGAAACTAGATTCAAAATATGAAGTATTGTAAACATTTCTCCTCATTTCAATGATTACGTTCTTTCAACTACAGCATATTTTAAATCCTTAAAAGAATTTGCATACTGAAATTGGTTTTGATCGTTAAAGACAATAAGCATTTGCTTTATCTTGCTAGACATGGGGGTATAGCTCAGTGTTAGAGCATTCGACTGCAGTTCGAAAGGTCCCTGTGTCGAATCCGGGTGCCCCCTTCTGGAGATGGCAATTTTAGCAAAATATGCATAAATCTCCATAGATATTGACGTGCATCATATGTTTCAATTTAAAATTTTTTTAAACTATTTCAAACTACATGGTTTTCTAAACGCTGCTCCTCATTCTAATGGTTAAATAATTTTTCTACAGCGGATATTCTATCCCAAAAACATTTTACTTCCAGATAGTTTCAAATAGTGGCATTAAATAAACACATGTTCTTTCAAATTACGTGCGCTGGTAAAGCTGAGCGGTAGAGCAATCCGCTGCAGTTTCAGCGACAGGTTCAGCTCAGCGACCGTTTCAGCTCAGGACCCAGGTTCAAACCTGAGTCCAGCCTTCCGAAGATGAACGATTTCGCGAAATGAATCTAAATATCTTGATATAGTTAAGAATATCATATACACCAATGGTATTAAACTGAACAGTTTTGAGAAAACTTCTAATCTACTTCTAGAAAAATTTTTCATATTATTCAAAAACATTTCATCGTTAAATTGCTTAAATACATTCTACGGCAACTGATTTTATATCTTTAAAACTTTAGGTATCTTGGAGTATTTTGAAATCTTTAAAGTAAATAGGAGAATGTTCTTAAGATTGTTTCATGCGGATATGGCTCAGATGAAAAATATTGGATCTAAAAGGGTAAATTTATTACATAGACTTTTGTTTTCCATATATACACCAAAATACGTCAATAGTTTCCCATTCAACAGTTTTAGGTGATTGAATATCTCTTCTTAAACTGGATTCAAATTATGAGTTACTCCAAACGCTTCTTATAATCCCAATGATTAATTTCTTTCAACTACATCTGATTTTATATCCTTTAAACATTTTAAACCATTATATGAATTCTGATTCTGAAATAGTTTTTGATCGTTAAAGACAATAAGCTTTTACATTTTTTTATAAGACAATAAGCATTTACTTTTGTTTATTATACGCGGGGGTATAGCTCAGTGGTAGAGCATTCGACTGCAGTTCGAGAGGTCCCTGGTTCGAAACCGGGTGCCCCCTTCTGGAGATGACAATTTTAGAAAGGTATGCATAAATATTGACATATATCGTATGTTTTAAGTGAATCATTCTCGTAAACCAATATCAAGTTACATTGTTTTCAAAACTCGTCATCTCATTCGAATGGTTAAATAAACTTACTACAGCGGATATTTTACTCAAAAACATTATACATTCAGTTAGTTTACAATTGACCATTAAATAAACGCATTTTCTTTCAAATCATGTGTGCAGGTAAATCTCAGTGATAGACCATTCCGCTTCAGTTTCAGTGATCACTTGTTCCAACCTGAGTACAGCCGTCCAGCGATAAACTTTTTTTCAAATGGAATTAATTTATTGATATATTGAAATACGTCAATTATACTAAATTGAAATACTTTGTGTGAAAAATACTAATCTAATTATTGATTATTATTACAACTTATTCTAAAAATTTTCATCATTATATTGCATAAGTACATTCTACGCCAACTGATTTTATATATTTAAAACTTTTTTATTTTGGAAGTTTTTTAATTTTTAAAGTAAATTAGAATATATTTTTAAGACTGTTTCCTTCGTATATATCACAGATGAAGCATATCGGACTTTAGATTTAAATTTTATCACGGAAATTCTAGTTTTCCATAATTATCGTATTATTTCAATTGCTTCAAATTGAACAGTTTTATATTTGATTAAATCTCTCTTCTGAAACTAGATTCAAAATATGAAGTATTGTAAACATTTCTCCTCATTTCAATGATTACGTTCTTTCAACTACAGCATATTTTATATCCTTAAACATTTTAAATCCTTAAAAGAATTTGCATTCTGAAATTGGTTTTGATCGTTAAAGACAATAAGCATTTGCTTCATCTTGCTAGACATGGGGGTATAGCTCAGTGGTAGAGCATTCGACTGCAGTTCGAGAGGTCCCTGGTTCGAATCCGGGTGCCCCCTTCTGGAGATGGCAATTTTAGCAAAATATGCATAAATCTCCATAGATATTGACGTGCATCATATGTTTCAATTTAAAAATTCTTTTAAACCTATTTCAAACTACATGGTTTTCTAAACGCTGCTCTTCATTCTAATGGTTAAATAATTTTTCTACAGCGGATATTCTATCCCTAAAACATTTTACTTCCAGATAGTTTAAAATAGTGTCATTAAATAAACACATGTTCTTTCAAATCACGTGCGCTGGAAAAACTCAGCGGTAGGGCATTCCGCTGTAGTTCCAGCGAAACCAGGTTCAAACATGAGTCCAGCCTTTCGAAGATGAACCATTTCGCAAAATGAATCTAAATATCTTAATATACTTAAGAATATCAAATGCAATAATGGTATTAAACTGAACAGTTTTGGGAAAACTTCTAATCTGCTTCTAGAAAATTTTTTCATATTATTCAAAAACATTTCATCGTTAAATTGCTTAAATACATTCTACGGCAACTGATTTTATATCTTTAAAACTTTTAGTATCTTGGAGTATTTTGTAATCTTTAAAGTAAATAAGAGAATGTTCTTAAGATTGTTTCATGCAGATATGGCTCAGATGAAAAATATTGGATCTAAAAGGGAAAATTTTTTTACAGAGATTTTTGTTTTCCATATATACACCAAATTACGTCAATTGTTTCCCATTGAACAGTTTTAGGTGATTGAATATCTCTTCTTAAACTGGATTCAAATTATGAGTTACTCCAAACGCTTCTTATCAGCCCAGTGATTAATTTCTTTCAACTACATCAGATTTTATATCCTTTAAACCTTTTAAACCATTAAATGAATTCAGATTCTGAAATAGTTTTTGATCGTTAAAGACAATAAGCATTTACATTTTTTATTAGACAATAAGCATTTACATTTGTTTATTATACGCGGGGTTATAGCTCAGAGGTAGAGCATTCGACTGCAGTTCGAGAGGTCCTTGGTTCGAAACCGGGTGCCCCCTCCTGGAGATGACAATTTTAGGAAGGTATGCATAAATATTGACATATATCATAGGTTTTAAGTGAATCATTCTCGTAAACCTACTTCAAGTTACATTGTTTTCTAAACACGTCTCCTCATTTAAATTGTTAAATAAACTTACTACAGCGGATATTTTATCCAAAAAATATTATACATTCAGTTAGTTTAAGATTGCCCATTAAATAAACGCATTTTCTTTCAAATCATGTGTGCAGATAAATCTCAGTGATAGACCATTCCGCTGCAGTTTCAGTGATCACTGGTTCCAAGCTGAGAACAGACGTCCAGCGATAAACTTTTTTTCAAAAGGAATTAATTTATTGATATATTGAAATACGTCAATTATACTAAATTGAAATACTTTGTTTGAAAAATAATAATCTAATTATTGATTATTATTACTACTTATTCTAAAAATTTTCATCATCATATTGCATAAGTACATTCTACACCAACTGATTTTATATATTTAAAACTTTTTTATTTTGGAAGTTTTTTTAAATTTTAAAGTAAATTAGAAAATATTTTTAAGACTGCTTCATTCGTATATATCACAGGTGAAGCATATCGGACTTTAGATTTAAATTTTATCACGAAATTTCTAGTTTTCCATAATTATCGTATTATTTCAATTGCTTCAAATTGAACAGTTTTTTTTGAATAAATCTCTCTTCTGAAACTAGATTCAAAATATGAAGTATTGTAAACATTTCTCGTCATTTCAATGATTACGTTCTTTCAACTACAGCATACTTTAATCCATAAAACATTTTAAACCCTGAAAAGAATTTGCATTCCGAAATTGGTTTTGATCGTTAAAGACAATAAGTATTTGCGTTATCTTACTAGATATGGGGGTATAGCTCAGTGGTAGAGCATTCGACTGCAGTTCGAGAGGTCCTTGTTTTGAATCCGGGTGCCCCCTTCTGGAGATGGCAATTTTAGCAAAATATGCATAAATCTCCATAGATATTGACGTGCATCATATGCTTCAATTTAAAAATTCTTTTAAACCTATTTCAAACTACATTGTTTTCTAAACGCTGCTCCTCATTCTAAAGTTTAAATAATTTTTCTACAGCGGATATTCTATCCCAAAAACATTTTACTTCCAGATAGTTTAAAATAGTGTCACTAAATAAACACATGTTCTTTCAAATCACGTCCGCTGGTAAAACTCAGCGGTAGAGCATTCCGCTGTAATTCCAGCGAAACCGGGTTCAAAACTGAGTCCAGCCTTTCGAAGATGAACGATTTCGCAAAATGAATCTAAATATCTTGACATACTTAAGAATATCATATACACCAATGGTATTAAACTGAACAGTTTTGGGAAAACTTCTAATCTGCTTCTAGAAAATTTTTCATATTATTCAAAAACATTTCATTGTTAAATTGCTTAAATACATTCTACGGCAACTGATTTTATACCATAAAACTTTTAGTATCTTGGAGTATTTTGTAATCTTTAAAGTAAATAAGAGAATGTTCTTAAGATTGTTTCATGCGGATATGGCTCAGATGAAAAATATTGGATCTAAAAGGGAAACTTTATTACAGAGATTTTTGTTTTCCATATATACACCAAATTACGTCAATTGTTTCCCATTAAACAGTTTTAGGTGATTGAATATCTCTTCTTAACCTGGATTCAAACTATGAGTTACTCCAAACGCTTCTTATCATCCCAGTGGTTAATTTCTTTCAACTATATCTGATTTTATATCCTTAAAACGTTTTAAACCATTAAATGAATTCAGATTCTGAAATAGTTTTTGATTGTTAAAGACAATAAGCATTTACATTTTTTATTAGACAATAAGCATTTACTTTTGTTTATTATACGCGGGGGTATAGCTCAGTGGTAGAGCATTCGACTGCAGTTCGAGAGGTCCCTGATTCGAAACTGGGTGCCCTCTTCTGGAGATGACAATTTTAGAAAGGTATGCATAAATATTGACATATATCATAGGTTTTAATTGAATCATTCTCGTAAACCTACTTCAAGTTACATTGTTTTCTAAACTCGTCTCCTTATTTGAATGGTTAAATAAACTTACTACAGCGGATATATTATCCAAAAAACATTATACATTCAGTTACAATTGCACATTATATAAACGCATGTTCTTTCAAATCATGTGTGCAGGTAAATCTCAGTGATGGACCATTCCGCTGCAGTTTCAGTGGTCACTGGTTCAAAGCTGAGTACAGCCGTCCAGCGATAAACTTTTTTTCAAAAGGAATTAATTTATTGATATATTGAAATACGTCAATTATACTAAATTGAAATATTTTGTGTGAAAAATACTAATCCAATTATTGATTATTATTAAAATTTATTCTAAAAATTTTCATCATTATATTGCATAAGGACATTCTACACCAACTGATTTTATATATTTAAAACGTTTTTATTTTGGAAGTTTTTTTAATTTTTAAAGTAAATTAGAAAATATTTTTAAGAATGCTTCATTCGTATATATCACAGATGAAGCATATCGGACTTTAGATTTAAATTTTATCACGTAAATTCTAGTTTTCCATAATTATCGTATTATTTCAATTGCTTCAAATTGAACAGTTTTTTTTTATTAAATCTCTCTTCTGAAACTGGATTCAAAATATGAAGTATTGTAAACATTTCTCCTTATTTCAATGATTACGTTCTTTCAACTACAGCATATTTTAAATCCTTAAAAGTATTTGCATTCTGAAATTGGTTTTGATCGTTAAAGACAATAAGCATTTGCTTTATCTTGCTAGATATGGGGTATAGCTCAGTGGTAGAGCATTCGACTGCAGTTCGAGAGGTCTCTGGTTCGAATCCGGGTGCCCCCTTCTGGAGATGGCTATTTTAGCAAAATATGCATAAATCTCCATAGATATTGACGTGTATCATATGTTTCAATTTAAAAATTCTTTTAAACCTATTTCAAATTACATTGTTTTCTAAACGCTGCTCCTCATTCTAATGGTTAAATACATTTTCTACACCGGATATTCTATCCCAAAAACATTTTACTTCCAGATTGTTTAAAATAGTGTCATTAAATAAACACATGTTCTTTCAAATTACGTGAGCTGGTAAAGCTCAGTGGTAGAGCATTCCGCTGCTGAGAGTTCCAGCGACACCAGGTTCCAACCTGAGTACAGCCTTCCGAAGATGAACGATTTCGCAAAATGAATCTAAATATCTTGATATACTTAAGAATATCATATACACCAATGGTATTAAACTGAACAGTTTGGGGAAAACTTCTAATCTGCTTCTAGAAAATTTTTTCATATTATTCAAAAATTTTTCATCGTTAAATTGCTTAAATACATTCTAAGGCAACTGATTTTAAATCTTTAGAACTTTTAGTATATTGGAGTATTTTGTAATCTTTAAAGTAAATAAGAAAATGTTCTTAAGATTGTTTTATGCGGATATAGCTCAGATGAAAAATATTGGATCTAAAGTGGAAAATTTATTACAGAGATTTTTGTTTTCCATATATACACCATATTACGTCAATTGTTTCCCATTGAACAGTTTTAGGTGATTTGATATCCCTTCTTAAACTGGATTCAAATTATGAGTTACTCCAAACGCTTCTTATCATCCCAGTGGTTAATTTCTTTCAACTATATCTGATTTTATATCCATAAAACATTTTAAACCATTAAATAAATTCAGTTTCTGAAATAGTTTTTGATCGTTAAAGACAATAAACATTTACATTTTTTATAAGACAATAAGCATTTACTTTTGTTTATTATACGCGGGGGTATGGCTCAGTGGTAGAGCATTCGGCTGCAGTTCGAGAGGTCCCTTGTTCAAAACTGGGTGACCTCTTCTGGAGATGACAATTTTAGAAAGGTATGCATAAATATTGACATACTTCATAGGTTTTAAGTGAATTATTCTCGTAAACCTACTTCAAGTTACATTATTTTCTAAACTCATCTCCTCATTTGAATGGTTAAATAAACTTAATACAGCGGATATTTTATCCAAAAAACATTATACATTCAGTTAGTTTACAATTGAACATTAAATAAAGGCATGTTCTTTCAAATCATGAGTTCAGGTAAATCTCAGTGATAGAGCATTCCACTGCAGTTTCAATGGTCACTGGTTCAAAGCTGTGTACAGCCGTCCAGCGATAAACTTTTTTTCAAAAGGAATTAATTTATTGATATATTGAAATACGTCAATTATACTAAATTGAAATACTTTGTGTGAAAAATACTAATCTAATTATTGATTATTATTACAAGTTATTCTAAAGATTTTCATTATTATATTGCATGAGTACATTTTACGCCAACTGATTTTATATGTTTAAAACTTTTTTATTTTGGAAGTTTTTTAATTTTTAAAGTAAATAAGGAAATATTTTTAAGACTGCTTCTTTCGTATATATCGCAGAGGAAGCATATTGGACTTTAGATTTAAATTTTATCACGGAAATTCTAGTTTTCCATAATTAGCGTATTATTTCAATTGCCTCAAATTGAACAAGTGTTTTTGATTAAATCTCTCTTCTGAAACTAGATTCAAAATATGAAGTATTGTAAACATTTCTCCTCATTTCAATGATTACGTTCTTTCAACTACAGCATATTTTAAATCCTTAAAACATTTTAAATCCTTAAAAGAATTTGCCTTCTGAAATTGTTTTTGATCATTAAAGACAGCAAGCATTTGCTTTATCTAGCTAGATGTGAGGGTATAGCTCAGTGGTAGAGCATTCGACTGCAGTTCGAGAGGTCCCTGGTTCGAATCCGGGTGCTCCCTTCTGTAGATGACAATTTTAGCAAAATATGCATAAATCTCCATAGATATTGACCTGCATCATATGTTTCAATTAAAAAATTATTTTAAACCTATTTCAAATTACATTGTTTTCTAAACGCTGCTCCTCATTCTAATGGTTAAATAAATTTTCTACAGCGGACATTCTATCCCAAAAACATTTTACTTCCAGATAGTTTCAAATAGTGTCATTAAATAAACACATGTTCTTTCAAATCACGTGCGCTGGTAAAACTCAGCGGTAGAGCATTCCGCTGTAGTTCCAGCGAAACCAGGTTCAAACATGAGTCCAGCCTTTCGAAGATGAACGATTTCGCGAAATGAATCTAAATATCTTGATATAGTTAAGAATATCATATACACCAATGGTATTAATCTGAACAGTTTTGAAAAAACTTCTAATCTACTTCTAGAAAATTTTTTCATATTATTCAAAAACATTTCATCGTTAAATTGCTTAAATACATTCTACGGCAACTGATTTTATATCTTTAAAACTTTAGGTATCTTGGAGTATTTAGAAATCTTTAAAGTAAATAGGAGAATGTTCTTAAGATTGTTTCATGCGGATATGACTCAGATGAAAAATATTGGATCTAAAAGGGTAAATTTATTACATAGACTTTTGTTTTCCATATATACACCAAAATACGTCAATAGTTTCCCATTCAACAGTTTTAGGTGATTGAATATCTCTTCTTAAACTGGATTCAAATTATGAGTTATTCCAAACGCTTCTTATAATCCCAGTGATTAATTTCTTTCAACTAAATCTGATTTTATATCCTTTAAACATTTTAAACCATTATATGAATTCTGATTCTGAAATAGTTTTTGATCGTTAAAGACAATAAGCATTTACATTTTTTATTAGACAATAAGCATTTACTTTTGTTTATTATACGCGGGGGTATAGCTCAGTGGTAGAGCATTCGACTGCAGTTCGAGAGGTCCCTGGTTCGAATCAGGGTGCCCCCTTCTGGAGATGACAATTTTAGCAAAATATGCATGAATTTCCATAGATATTGACGTGCATCATATGTTTCTATTTAAAAATTCTTTTAAACCCATTTCAAATTACATTGTTTTCTAAACGCTGCTCCGCATTCTAATGGTTAAATAATTTTTCTACAACGGATATTCTATCCCAAAAGTATTTTACTTCCAGATAGTTTAAAATAGTGTCATCAAATAAACACATGTTCTTTCAAATCACGTGCGCTGGTAAAACTCAGCGGTAGAGCATTCTGATTCTGAAATAGTTTTTGATCATTAAAGACAATAAGCTTTTACATTTTTTATAAGACAATAAGCATTTACTTTTGTTTAATATACGCGGGGGTATAGCTCAGTGGTAGAGCATTCGACTGCAGTTCGAGAGGTCCCTGGTTCGAAACCGGGTGCCCCCTTCTGGAGATGACAATTTTAGAAAGGTATGCATAAATATTGACATACATCATAGGTTTCAAGTGAATCATGCTCGTAAACCTACTTCAACTTACATAGTTTTCTAAACTCGTCTCCTTATTTGAATGGTTAAATAAACTTACTACAGCGGATATTTTATCCAAAAACATAATACATTCAGTTAGTTTACAGTTGCACATTAAATAAACGCATGTTCTTTCAAATCATGTGTGCAGGTAAATCTCAGTGATAGACCATTCCGCTGCAGTTTCAGTGGTCACTGGTTCAAAGCTGAGTACAGCCTTAAAGCGATGAACATTTTTTCAAAAGGAATTAATTTATTGATATATTGAAATACGTCAATTATACTAAATTGAAATACTTTGTGTGAAAAATACTAATCTAATTATTGATTATTATTACAAGTTATTCTAAAGATTTTCATTATTATATTGCATAAGTACATTCTAAGCCAACTGATTTTATATATTTAAAACTTTTTTATTTTTTAAGTTCTTTTAATTTTTAAAGTAAATTAGAAAATATTTTTAAGACTGCTTCATTCGTATATATCACAGATGAAGCATATTGGACTTTAGATTTAAATTTTATCAAGGAAATTCTAGTTTTCCATAAATAACGTGTTATTTCAATTGCTTCAAATTGAACAGTTTTTTTTTATTAAATCTCTCTTCTGAAACTAGATTCAAAATATGAAGTATTGTAAACATTTCTCCTCATTTCAATGATTACGTTCTTTCAACTACAGCATATTTTAAATCCTTAAACATTTTATATCCTTAAAAGAATTTGCATTCTGAAATTGGTTTTGATCGTTAAAGACAATAAGCATTTGCTTTATCTTGCTAGACATGGGGGTATAGCTCAGTGGTAGAGCATTCGACTGCAGTTCGAGAGGTCCCTGGTTCGAATCCGGGTGCCCCCTTCTGGAGATGGCAAAATATGCATAAATCTCCATAGACATTGACGTGCATCATATGTTTCAATTTAAAAATTCTTTTAAACTATTTCAAACTACATGGTTTTCTAAACGCTGCTCCAAATTCTAATGGTTAAATAATTTTTCTAGAGCGGATATTCTATCCCAAAAACATTTTACTTCCAGATAGTTTCAAATAGTGTCATTAAATAAACACATGTTCTTTCAAATCACGTGCGCTGGTAAAACTCAGCGGTAGAGCATTCCGCTGTAGTTCCAGCGAAACCAGGTTCAAACATGAGTCCAGCCTTTCGAAGATGAATGGTTTCGCAAAATGAATCTAAATATCTTGATATACTTAAGAATATCATATACACCAATGATATTAAACTGAACAGTTTTGGGAAAACTTCTAATCTGCTTCTAGAAAAATTTTTTCATATTATTCAAAAACATTTCATCGTTAAATTGCTTAAATACATTCTACGGCAACTGGTTTTATATCTTTAAAACTTTTAGTATCTTGGAATATTTTGTAATCTTTAAAGTAAATAAGAGAATGTTCTTAAGATTGTTTCATGCGGATATAGCTCAGATGAAAAATATTGGATCTAAAAGGGAAAATTTATTACAGAGATTTTTGTTTTCCATATATAACCAAATTACGTCAATTGTTTCCCATTGAACAGTTTTAGGTGATTGAATATCTCTTCTTTAACTGGATTCAAATTATGAGTTACTCCAAACGCTTCTTATCATCCCAGTGATTAATTTCTTTCAACTACATCTGATTTTATAACCTTTAAACCTTTTAAACCATTAAATGAATTCTGATTCTGAAATAGTTTTTGATCGTTAAAGACTATAAGCTTTTACATTTTTTATTAGACAATAAGCAATTACTTTTGTTTATTATACGCGGGGGTATAGCTCAGTGGTAGAGCATTCGACTGCAGTTCGAGGGGTCCCTGGTTCGAAACCGGGTGCCCCCTTCTGACGATGGCAATTTTAGAAAGGTATGCATAAATATTGACCTATATCGTATGTTTTAAGTGAATCATTCTCGTAAACCAATATCAAGTTACATTGTTTTCAAAACTCGTCATCTCATTCGAATGGTTAAATAAACTTACTACAGCGGATATTTTATTCAAAAACATTATACATTCAGTTAGTTTACAATTGCCCATTAAATAAACGCATTTTCTTTCAAATCATGTGTGCAGGTAAATCTCAGTGATAGACCATTCCGCTTCAGTTTCAGTGATCACTTGTTCCAACCTGAGTACAGCCGTCCAGCGATAAACTTTTTTTCAAATGGAATTAATTTATTGATATATTGAAATACGTCAATTATACTAAATTGAAATACTTTGTGTGAAAAATACTAATCTAATTATTGATTATTATTACAACTTATTCTAAAAATTTTCATCATTATATTGCATAAGTACATTCTACGCCAACTGATTTTATATATTTAAAACTTTTTTATTTTGGAAGTTTTTTTAATTTTTAAAGTAAATTAGAATATATTTTTAAGACTGTTTCCTTCGTATATATCACAGATGAAGCATATCGGACTTTAGATTTAAATTTTATCACGGAAATTCTAGTTTTCCATAATTATCGTATTATTTCAATTGCTTCAAATTGAACAGTTTTATATTTGATTAAATCTCTCTTCTGAAACTAGATTCAAAATATGAAGTATTGTAAACATTTCTCCTCATTTCAATGATTACGTTCTTTCAACTACAGCATATTTTAAATCCTTAAAAGAATTTGCATTCTGAAATTGGTTTTGATCGTTAAAGACAATAATCATTTGCTTTATCTTGCTAGACATGGGGGTATAGCTCAGTGGGAGAGCATTCGACTGCAGTTCGAGAGGTCCCTGGTTCGAATCCGGGTGCCCCCTTCTGAAGATGGCAATTTTAGCAAAATATGCATAAACCTCCATAGATATTGACGTGCATCATATGTTTCAATTTAAAAATTCTTTTAAACTATTTCAAACTACATGGTTTTCTAAACGCTGCTCCAAATTCTAATGGTTAAATAATTTTTCTAGAGCGGATATTCTATCCCAAAAACATTTTACTTCCAGATAGTTTCAAATAGTGTCATTAAATAAACACATGTTCTTTCAAATCACGTGCGCTGGTAAAACTCAGCGGTAGAGCATTCCGCTGTAGTTCCAGCGAAACCAGGTTTAAACATGAGTCCAGCCTTTCGAAGATGAATGATTTCGCAAAATGAATCTAAATATCTTGATATACTTAAGAATATCATATACACCAATGATATTAAACTGAACAGTTTTGGGAAAACTTCTAATCTGCTTCTAGAAAAATTTTTTCATATTATTCAAAAACATTTCATCGTTAAATTGCTTAAATACATTCTACGGCAACTGGTTTTATATCTTTAAAACTTTTAGTATCTTGGAATATTTTGTAATCTTTAAAGTAAATAAGAGAATGTTCTTAAGATTGTTTCATGCGGATATAGCTCAGATGAAAAATATTGGATCTAAAAGGGAAAATTTATTACAGAGATTTTTGTTTTCCATATATAACCAAATTACGTCAATTGTTTCCCATTGAACAGTTTTAGGTGATTGAATATCTCTTCTTTAACTGGATTCAAATTATGAGTTACTCCAAACGCTTCTTATCATCCCAGTGATTAATTTCTTTCAACTACATCTGATTTTATAACCTTTAAACCTTTTAAACCATTAAATGAATTCTGATTCTGAAATAGTTTTTGATCGTTAAAGACTATAAGCTTTTACATTTTTTATTAGACAATAAGCAATTACTTTTGTTTATTATACGCGGGGGTATAGCTCAGTGGTAGAGCATTCGACTGCAGTTCGAGGGGTCCCTGGTTCGAAACCGGGTGCCCCCTTCTGACGATGGCAATTTTAGAAAGGTATGCATAAATATTGACCTATATCGTATGTTTTAAGTGAATCATTCTCGTAAACCAATATCAAGTTACATTGTTTTCAAAACTCGTCATCTCATTCGAATGGTTAAATAAACTTACTACAGCGGATATTTTATTCAAAAACATTATACATTCAGTTAGTTTACAATTGCCCATTAAATAAACGCATTTTCTTTCAAATCATGTGTGCAGGTAAATCTCAGTGATAGACCATTCCGCTTCAGTTTCAGTGATCACTTGTTCCAACCTGAGTACAGCCGTCCAGCGATAAACTTTTTTTCAAATGGAATTAATTTATTGATATATTGAAATACGTCAATTATACTAAATTGAAATACTTTGTGTGAAAAATACTAATCTAATTATTGATTATTATTACAACTTATTCTAAAAATTTTCATCATTATATTGCATAAGTACATTCTACGCCAACTGATTTTATATATTTAAAACTTTTTTATTTTGGAAGTTTTTTTAATTTTTAAAGTAAATTAGAATATATTTTTAAGACTGTTTCCTTCGTATATATCACAGATGAAGCATATCGGACTTTAGATTTAAATTTTATCACGGAAATTCTAGTTTTCCATAATTATCGTATTATTTCAATTGCTTCAAATTGAACAGTTTTATATTTGATTAAATCTCTCTTCTGAAACTAGATTCAAAATATGAAGTATTGTAAACATTTCTCCTCATTTCAATGATTACGTTCTTTCAACTACAGCATATTTTAAATCCTTAAAAGAATTTGCATTCTGAAATTGGTTTTGATCGTTAAAGACAATAATCATTTGCTTTATCTTGCTAGACATGGGGGTATAGCTCAGTGGGAGAGCATTCGACTGCAGTTCGAGAGGTCCCTGGTTCGAATCCGGGTGCCCCCTTCTGAAGATGGCAATTTTAGCAAAATATGCATAAACCTCCATAGATATTGACGTGCATCATATGTTTCAATTTAAAAATTCTTTTAAACTATTTCAAACTACATGGTTTTCTAAACGCTGCTCCAAATTCTAATGGTTAAATAATTTTTCTAGAGCGGATATTCTATCCCAAAAACATTTTACTTCCAGATAGTTTCAAATAGTGTCATTAAATAAACACATGTTCTTTCAAATCACGTGCGCTGGTAAAACTCAGCGGTAGAGCATTCCGCTGTAGTTCCAGCGAAACCAGGTTTAAACATGAGTCCAGCCTTTCGAAGATGAATGATTTCGCAAAATGAATCTAAATATCTTGATATACTTAAGAATATCATATACACCAATGATATTAAACTGAACAGTTTTGGGAAAACTTCTAATCTGCTTCTAGAAAATTTTTTCATATTATTCAAAAACATTTCATCGTTAAATTGCTTAAATACATTCTACGGCAACTGGTTTTATATCTTTAAAACTTTTAGTATCTTGGAGTATTTTGTAATCTTTAAAGTAAATAAGAGAATGTTCTTAAGATTGTTTCATGCGGATATAGCTCAGATGAAAAATATTGGATCTAAAAGGGAAAATTTATTACAGAGATTTTTGTTTTCCATATATAACCAAATTACGTCAATTGTTTCCCATTGAACAGTTTTAGGTGATTGAATATCTCTTCTTTAACTGGATTCAAATTATGAGTTACTCCAAACGCTTCTTATCATCCCAGTGATTAATTTCTTTCAACTACATCTGATTTTATAACCTTTAAACATTTTAAACCATTAAATGAATTCTGATTCTGAAATAGTTTTTGATCGTTAAAGACTATAAGCTTTTACATTTTTTATTAGACAATAAGCAATTACTTTTGTTTATTATACGCGGGGGTATATCTCAGTGGTAGAGCATTCGACTGCAGTTCGAGAGGTCCCTGGTTCGAAACCGGGTGCCCCCTTCTGGAGATGACAATTTTAGAAAGGTATGCATAAATATTGACATATATCGTATGTTTTAAGTGAATCATTCTCGTAAACCAATATCAAGTTACATTGTTTTCAAAACTCGTCATCTCATTTAAATTGTTAAATAAACTTACTACAGCGGATATTTTATCCAAGAAAACATTATACATTCAGTTAGTTTACAATTGCCCATTAAATAAACGCATTTTCTTTCAAATCATGTGTGCAGCAAAATCTCAGTGATAGACCATTCCGCTGCAGTTTCAGTGATCACTTGTTCCATGCTGAGTACAGCCGTCCAGCGATAAACTTTTTTTCAAAAGGAATTAATTTATTGATATATTGAAATACGTCAATTATACTAAATTGAAATACTTTGTTTGAAAAATACTAATCTAATTATTGATTATTATTACAACTTATTCTAAAAATTTTCATCATTATATTGCATAAGTACATTCTACGCCAACTGATTTTATATTTTTAAAACTTTTTTATTTTTGAAGTTTTTTTAATTTTTAAAGTAAAGTAGAAAATATTTTTAAGACTTCTTCATTCGTATATATCACAGATGAAGCATATCGGACTTTAGATTAAATTTGATCACGGAATTTCTAGTTTTCCATAATTATCGTATTATTTCAATTGCTTCAAATTGAACAGTTTTTTTTTTGATTAAATCTCTCTTCTGAAACTAGATTCAAAATATGAAGTATTGTAAACATTTCTCCTCATTTCAATGATTACATTCTTTCAACTACAGCATATTTTAAATCCTTAAACATTTTAAATCCTTAAAAGAATTTGCATACTGAAATTGGTTTTGATCGTTAAAGACAATAAGCATTTGCTTTATCTTGCTAGACATGGGGGTATAGCTCAGTGGTAGAGCATTCGACTGCAGTTCGAGATTTCCCTGGTTCGAATCCGGGTGCCCCCTTCTGGAGATGGCAATTTTAGCAAAATATGCATAAATCTCCATAGATATTGACGTGCATCATATGTTTCAATTTAAAAATTCTTTTAAACCTATTTCAAACTACATGGTTTTCTAAACGCTGCTCTTCATTCTAATGGTTAAATAATTTTTCTACAGCGGATATTCTATCCCTAAAACATTTTACTTCCAGATAGTTTAAAATAGTTTCATTAAATAAACACATGTTCTTTCAAATCACGTGCGCTGGAAAAACTCAGCGGTAGGGCATTCCGCTGTAGTTCCAGCGAAACCAGGTTCAAACATGAGTCCAGCCTTTCGAAGATGAACCATTTCGCAAAATGAATCTAAATATCTTAATATACTTAAGAATATCAAATGCAATAATGGTATTAAACTGAACAGTTTTGGGAAAACTTCTAATCTGCTTCTAGAAAATTTTTTCATATTATTCAAAAACATTTCATCGTTAAATTGCTTAAATACATTCTACGGCAACTGATTTTATATCTTTAAAACTTTTAGTATCTTGGAGTATTTTGTAATCTTTAAAGTAAATAAGAGAATGTTCTTAAGATTGTTTCATGCAGATATGGCTCAGATGAAAAATATTGGATCTAAAAGGGAAAATTTATTACAGAGATTTTTGTTTTCCATATATACACCAAATTACGTCAATTGTTTCCCATTGAACAGTTTTAGGTGATTGAATATCTCTTCTTAAACTGGATTCAAATTATGAGTTACTCCAAACGCTTCTTATCAGCCCAGTGATTAATTTCTTTCAACTACATCAGATTTTATATCCTTTAAACCTTTTAAACCATTAAATGAATTCAGATTCTGAAATAGTTTTTGATCGTTAAAGACAATAAGCATTTACATTTTTTATTAGACAATAAGCATTTACATTTGTTTATTATACGCGGGGTTATAGCTCAGAGGTAGAGCATTCGACTGCAGTTCGAGAGGTCCTTGGTTCGAAACCGGGTGCCCCCTCCTGGAGATGACAATTTTAGAAAGGTATGCATAAATATTGACATACATCATAGGTTTTAAGTGAATCATTCTCGTAAACCTACTTCAAGTTACATTGATTTCTAAACACGTCTCCTCATTTAAATTGTTAAATAAACTTACTACAGCGGATATTTTATCCAAGAAATATTATACATTCAGTTAGTTTAAGATTGCCCATTAAATAAACGCATTTTCTTTCAAATCATGTGTGCAGATAAATCTCAGTGATAGACCATTCCGCTGCAGTTTCAGTGATCACTGGTTCCAAGCTGAGAACAGACGTCCAGCGATAAACTTTTTTTCAAAAGGAATTAATTTATTGATATATTGAAATACGTCAATTATACTAAATTGAAATACTTTGTTTGAAAAATAATAATCTAATTATTGATTATTATTACAACTTATTCTAAAAATTTTCATCATCATATTGCATAAGTACATTCTACACCAACTGATTTTATATATTTAAAACTTTTTTATTTTGGAAGTTTTTTTAAATTTTAAAGTAAATTAGAAAATATTTTTAAGACTGCTTCATTCGTATATATCACAGGTGAAGCATATCGGACTTTAGATTTAAATTTTATCACGAAATTTCTAGTTTTCCATAATTATCGTATTATTTCAATTGCTTCAAATTGAACAGTTTTTTTTGAATAAATCTCTCTTCTGAAACTAGATTCAAAATATGAAGTATTGTAAACATTTCTCGTCATTTCAATGATTACGTTCTTTCAACTACAGCATACTTTAATCCATAAAACATTTTAAACCCTGAAAAGAATTTGCATTCCGAAATTGGTTTTGATCGTTAAAGACAATAAGTATTTGCGTTATCTTACTAGATATGGGGGTATAGCTCAGTGGTAGAGCATTCGACTGCAGTTCGAGAGGTCCTTGTTTTGAATCCGGGTGCCCCCTTCTGGAGATGGCAATTTTAGCAAAATATGCATAAATCTCCATAGATATTGACGTGCATCATATGCTTCAATTTAAAAATTCTTTTAAACCTATTTCAAACTACATTGTTTTCTAAACGCTGCTCCTCATTCTAAAGTTTAAATAATTTTTCTACAGCGGATATTCTATCCCAAAAACATTTTACTTCCAGATAGTTTAAAATAGTGTCACTAAATAAACACATGTTCTTTCAAATCACGTCCGCTGGTAAAACTCAGCGGTAGAGCATTCCGCTGTAATTCCAGCGAAACCGGGTTCAAAACTGAGTCCAGCCTTTCGAAGATGAACGATTTCGCAAAATGAATCTAAATATCTTGACATACTTAAGAATATCATATACACCAATGGTATTAAACTGAACAGTTTTGGGAAAACTTCTAATCTGCTTCTAGAAAATTTTTCATATTATTCAAAAACATTTCATTGTTAAATTGCTTAAATACATTCTACGGCAACTGATTTTATACCATAAAACTTTTAGTATCTTGGAGTATTTTGTAATCTTTAAAGTAAATAAGAGAATGTTCTTAAGATTGTTTCATGCGGATATGGCTCAGATGAAAAATATTGGATCTAAAAGGGAAACTTTATTACAGAGATTTTTGTTTTCCATATATACACAAAATTACGTCAATTGTTTCCCATTAAACAGTTTTAGGTGATTGAATATCTCTTCTTAACCTGGATTCAAACTATGAGTTACTCCAAACGCTTCTTATCATCCCAGTGGTTAATTTCTTTCAACTATATCTGATTTTATATCCTTAAAACGTTTTAAACCATTAAATGAATTCAGATTCTGAAATAGTTTTTGATTGTTAAAGACAATAAGCATTTACATTTTTTATTAGACAATAAGCATTTACTTTTGTTTATTATACGCGGGGGTATAGCTCAGTGGTAGAGCATTCGGCTGCAGTTCGAGAGGTCCCTTGTTCAAAACTGGGTGACCTCTTCTGGAGATGACAATTTTAGAAAGGTATGCATAAATATTGACATACTTCATAGGTTTTAAGTGAATTATTCTCGTAAACCTACTTCAAGTTACATTGTTTTCTAAACTCGTCTCCTTATTTGAATGGTTAAATAAACTTACTACAGCGGATATTTTATCCAAAAAACATTATACATTCAGTTACAATTGCACATTATATAAACGCATGTTCTTTCAAATCATGTGTGCAGGTAAATCTCAGTGATGGACCATTCCGCTGCAGTTTCAGTGGTCACTGGTTCAAAGCTGAGTACAGCCGTCCAGCGATAAACTTTTTTTCAAAAGGAATTAATTTATTGATATATTGAAATACGTCAATTATACTAAATTGAAATATTTTGTGTGAAAAATACTAATCCAATTATTGATTATTATTACAACTTATTTAAAAATTTTCATCATTATATTGCATAAGTACATTCTACGCCAACTGATTTTATATATTTAAAACTTTTTTATTTTGGAAGTTTTTTTAATTTTTAAAGTAAATTAGAAAATATTTTTAAGAATGCTTCATTCGTATATATCACAGATGAAGCATATCGGACTTTAGATTTAAATTTTATCACGTAAATTCTAGTTTTCCATAATTATCGTATTATTTCAATTGCTTCAAATTGAACAGTTTTTTTTTATTAAATCTCTCTTCTGAAACTGGATTCAAAATATGAAGTATTGTAAACATTTCTCCTTATTTCAATGATTACGTTCTTTCAACTACAGCATATTTTAAATCCTTAAAAGAATTTGCATTCTGAAATTGGTTTTGATCGTTAAAGACAATAAGCATTTGCTTTATCTTGCTAGATATGGGGTATAGCTCAGTGGTAGAGCATTCGACTGCAGTTCGAGAGGTCTCTGGTTCGAATCCGGGTGCCCCCTTCTGGAGATGGCTATTTTAGCAAAATATGCATAAATCTCCATAGATATTGACGTGTATCATATGTTTCAATTTAAAAATTCTTTTAAACCTATTTCAAATTACATTGTTTTCTAAACGCTGCTCCTCATTCTAATGGTTAAATACATTTTCTACACCGGATATTCTATCCCAAAAACATTTTACTTCCAGATTGTTTAAAATAGTGTCATTAAATAAACACATGTTCTTTCAAATTACGTGAGCTGGTAAAGCTCAGTGGTAGAGCATTCCGCTGCTGAGAGTTCCAGCGACACCAGGTTCAAACCTGAGTACAGCCTTCCGAAGATGAACGATTTCGCAAAATGAATCTAAATATCTTGATATACTTAAGAATATCATATACACCAATGGTATTAAACTGAACAGTTTGGGGAAAACTTCTAATCTGCTTCTAGAAAATTTTTTCATATTATTCAAAAATTTTTCATCGTTAAATTGCTTAAATACATTCTAAGGCAACTGATTTTAAATCTTTAGAACTTTTAGTATATTGGAGTATTTTGTAATCTTTAAAGTAAATAAGAAAATGTTCTTAAGATTGTTTCATGCGGATATAGCTCAGATGAAAAATATTGGATCTAAAGTGGAAAATTTATTACAGAGATTTTTGTTTTCCATATATACACCATATTACGTCAATTGTTTCCCATTGAACAGTTTTAGGTGATTTGATATCCCTTCTTAAACTGGATTCAAATTATGAGTTACTCCAAACGCTTCTTATCATCCCAGTGGTTAATTTCTTTCAACTATATCTGATTTTATATCCATAAAACATTTTAAACCATTAAATAAATTCAGTTTCTGAAATAGTTTTTGATCGTTAAAGACAATAAACATTTACATTTTTTATAAGACAATAAGCATTTACTTTTGTTTATTATACGCGGGGGTATGGCTCAGTGGTAGAGCATTCGGCTGCAGTTCGAGAGGTCCCTTGTTCAAAACTGGGTGACCTCTTCTGGAGATGACAATTTTAGAAAGGTATGCATAAATATTGACATACTTCATAGGTTTTAAGTGAATTATTCTCGTAAACCTACTTCAAGTTACATTATTTTCTAAACTCATCTCCTCATTTGAATGGTTAAATAAACTTAATACAGCGGATATTTTATCCAAAAAACATTATACATTCAGTTAGTTTACAATTGAACATTAAATAAAGGCATGTTCTTTCAAATCATGAGTTCAGGTAAATCTCAGTGATAGAGCATTCCACTGCAGTTTCAATGGTCACTGGTTCAAAGCTGTGTACAGCCGTCCAGCGATAAACTTTTTTTCAAAAGGAATTAATTTATTGATATATTGAAATACGTCAATTATACTAAATTGAAATACTTTGTGTGAAAAATACTAATCTAATTATTGATTGTTATTGCAAGTTATTCTAAAAATTTTCATCATTATAATGCATAAGTACATTCTACGCCAACTGATTTTATATATTTAAATCTTTCTTATTTTGGAAGTTTTTTTTATTTTTAAAGTAAATAAGGAAATATTTTTAAGACTGCTTCTTTCGTATATATCGCAGAGGAAGCATATTGGACTTTAGATTTAAATTTTATCACGGAAATTCTAGTTTTCCATAATTAGCGTATTATTCCAATTGCCTCAAATTGAACAAGTTTTTTTGATTAAATCTCTCTTCTGAAACTAGATTCAAAATATGAAGTATTGTAAACATTTCTCCTCATTTCAATGATTACGTTCTTTCAACTACAGCATATTTTAAATCCTTAAAACATTTTAAATCCTTAAAAGAATTTGCCTTCTGAAATTGTTTTTGATCATTAAAGACAGCAAGCATTTGCTTTATCTAGCTAGATATGAGGGTATAGCTCAGTGGTAGAGCATTCGACTGCAGTTCGAGAGGTCCCTGGTTCGAATCCGGGTGCTCCCTTCTGGAGATGACAATTTTAGCAAAATATGCATAAATCTCCATAGATATTGACCTGCATCATATGTTTCAATTAAAAAATTATTTTAAACCTATTTCAAATTACATTGTTTTCTAAACGCTGCTCCTCATTCTAATGGTTAAATAATTTTTCTACAGCGGATATTCTATCCCAAAAGTATTTTACTTCCAGATAGTTTAAAATAGTGTCATTAAATAAACACATGTTCTTTCAAATCACGTGCGCTGGTAAAACTCAGCGGTAGAGCATTCCGCTGTAGTTCCAGCGAAACCAGGTTCAAACATGAGTCCAGCCTTTCGAAGATGAACGATTTCGCGAAATGAATCTAAATATCTTGATATAGTTAAGAATATCATATACACCAATGGTATTAAACTGAACAGTTTTGGAAAAATTTCTAATCTACTTCTAGAAAAATTTTTCATATTATTCAAAAACATTTCATCGTTAAATTGCTTAAATACATTCTACGGCAACTGATTTTATATCTTTAAAACTTTAGGTATCTTGGAGTATTTAGAAATCTTTAAAGTAAATAGGAGAATGTTCTTAAGATTGTTTCATGCGGATATGACTCAGATGAAAAATATTGGATCTAAAAGGGTAAATTTATTACATAGACTTTTGTTTTCCATATATATACCAAAATACGTCAATAGTTTCCCATTCAACAGTTTTAGGTGATTGAATATCTCTTCTTAAACTGGATTCAAATTATGAGTTATTCCAAACGCTTCTTATAATCCCAGTGATTAATTTCTTTCAACTACATCTAATTTTATATCCTTTAAACATTTTAAACCATTATATGAATTCTGATTCTGAAATAGTTTTTGATCGTTAAAGACAATAAGCATTTACATTTTTTATTAGACAATAAGCATTTACTTTTTTTATTATACGCGGGGGTATAGCTCAGTGGTAGAGCATTCGACTGCAGTTCGAGAGGTCCCTGGTTCGAATCAGGGTGCCCCCTTCTGGAGATGACAATTTTAGCAAAATATGCATGAATTTCCATAGATATTGACGTGCATCATATGTTTCTATTTAAAAATTCTTTTAAACCCATTTCAAATTACATTGTTTTCTAAACGCTGCTCCGCATTCTAATGGTTAAATAATTTTTCTACAACGGATATTCTATCCCAAAAGTATTTTACTTCCAGATAGTTTAAAATAGTGTCATCAAATAAACACATGTTCTTTCAAATCACGTGCGCTGGTAAAACTCAGCGGTAGAGCATTCTGATTCTGAAATAGTTTTTGATCATTAAAGACAATAAGCTTTTACATTTTTTATAAGACAATAAGCATTTACTTTTGTTTATTATAATCGGGGGTATAGCTCAGTGGTAGAGCATTCGACTGCAGTTCGAGAGGTCCCTGGTTCGAAACCGGGTGCCCCCTTCTGGAGATGACAATTTTAGAAAGGTATGCATAAATATTGACATACATCATAGGTTTCAAGTGAATCATGCTCGTAAACCTACTTCAACTTACATAGTTTTCTAAACTCGTCTCCTTATTTGAATGGTTAAATAAACTTACTACAGCGGATATTTTATCCAAAAACATTATACATTCAGTTAGTTTACAATTGCACATTAAATAAACGCATGTTCTTTCAAATCATGTGTGCAGGTAAATCTCAGTGATAGACCATTCCGCTGCAGTTTCAGTGGTCACTGGTTCAAAGCTGAGTACAGCCTTAAAGCGATGAACATTTTTTCAAAAGGAATTAATTTATTGATATATTGAAATACGTCAATTATACTAAATTGAAATACTTTGTGTGAAAAATACTAATCTAATTATTGATTATTATTACAAGTTATTCTAAAGATTTTCATTATTATATTGCATAAGTACATTCTAAGCCAACTGATTTTATATATTTAAAACTTTTTTATTTTTTAAGTTCTTTTAATTTTTAAAGTAAATTAGAAAATATTTTTAAGACTGCTTCATTCGTATATATCACAGATGAAGCATATTGGACTTTAGATTTAAATTTTATCAAGGAAATTCTAGTTTTCCATAAATAACGTGTTATTTCAATTGCTTCAAATTGAACAGTTTTTTTTTATTAAATCTCTCTTCTGAAACTAGATTCAAAATATGAAGTATTGTAAACATTTCTCCTCATTTCAATGATTACGTTCTTTCAACTACAGCATATTTTAAATCCTTAAACATTTTATATCCTTAAAAGAATTTGCATACTGAAATTGGTTTTGATCGTTAAAGACAATAAGCATTTGCTTTATCTTGCTAGACATGGGGGTATAGCTCAGTGGTAGAGCATTCGACTGCAGTTCGAGAGGTCCCTGGTTCGAATCCGGGTGCCCCCTTCTGGAGATGGCAAAATATGCATAAATCTCCATAGATATTGACGTGCATCATATGTTTCAATTTAAAAATTCTTTTAAACTATTTCAAACTACATGGTTTTCTAAACGCTGCTCCAAATTCTAATGGTTAAATAATTTTTCTAGAGCGGATATTCTATCCCAAAAACATTTTACTTCCAGATAGTTTCAAATAGTGTCATTAAATAAACACATGTTTTTCAAATCACGTGCGCTGGTAAAACTCAGCGGTAGAGCATTCCGTTGTAGTTCCAGCGAAACCAGGTTCAAACATGAGTCCAGCCTTTCGAAGATGAATGGTTTCGCAAAATGAATCTAAATATCTTGATATACTTAAGAATATCATATACACCAATGATATTAAACTGAACAGTTTTGGGAAAACTTCTAATCTGCTTCTAGAAAATTTTTTCATATTATTCAAAAACATTTCATCGTTAAATTGCTTAAATACATTCTACGGCAACTGGTTTTATACCTTTAAAACTTTTAGTATCTTGGAATATTTTGTAATCTTTAAAGTAAATAAGAGAATGTTCTTAAGATTGTTTCATGCGGATATAGCTCAGATGAAAAATATTGGATCTAAAAGGGAAAATTTATTACAGAGATTTTTGTTTTCCATATATAACCAAATTACGTCAATTGTTTCCCATTGAACAGTTTTAGGTGATTGAATATCTCTTCTTTAACTGGATTCAAATTATGAGTTACTCCAAACGCTTCTTATCATCCCAGTGATTAATTTCTTTCAACTACATCTGATTTTATAACCTTTAAACCTTTTAAACCATTAAATGAATTCTGATTCTGAAATAGTTTTTGATCGTTAAAGACTATAAGCTTTTACATTTTTTATTAGACAATAAGCAATTACTTTTGTTTATTATACGCGGGGGTATAGCTCAGTGGTAGAGCATTCGACTGCAGTTCGAGAGGTCCCTGGTTCGAAACCGGGTGCCCCCTCCTGGAGATGGCAATTTCAGAAAGGTATGCATAAATATTGACCTATATCGTATGTTTTAAGTGAATCATTCTCGTAAACCAATATCAAGTTACATTGTTTTCAAAACTCGTCATCTCATTCGAATGGTTAAATAAACTTACTACAGCGGATATTTTATTCAAAAACATTATACATTCAGTTAGTTTACAATTGCCCATTAAATAAACGCATTTTCTTTCAAATCATGTGTGCAGGTAAATCTCAGTGATAGACCATTCCGCTTCAGTTTCAGTGATCACTTGTTCCAACCTGAGTACAGCCGTCCAGCGATAAACTTTTTTTCAAATGGAATTAATTTATTGATATATTGAAATACGTCAATTATACTAAATTGAAATACTTTGTGTGAAAAATACTAATCTAATTATTGATTATTATTACAACTTATTCTAAAAATTTTCATCATTATATTGCATAAGTACATTCTACGCCAACTGATTTTATATATTTAAAACTTTTTTATTTTGGAAGTTTTTTTAGTTTTTAAAGTAAATTAGAATATATTTTTAAGACTGTTTCCTTCGTATATATCACAGATGAAGCATATCGGACTTTAGATTTAAATTTTATCACGGAAATTCTAGTTTTCCATAATTATCGTATTATTTCAATTGCTTCAAATTGAACAGTTTTATATTTGATTAAATCTCTCTTCTGAAACTAGATTCAAAATATGAAGTATTGTAAACATTTCTCGTCATTTCAATGATTACGTTCTTTCAACTACAGCATACTTTAATCCATAAAACATTTTAAACCTTGAAAAGAATTTGCATTCCGAAATTGGTTTTGATCGTTAAAGACAATAAGCATTTGCTTTTTCTTGCTAGATATGGGGGTATAGCTCAGTGGTAGAGCATTCGACTGCAGTTCGAGAGGTCCTTGTTTTGAATCCGGGTGCCCCCTTCTGGAGATGGCAATTTTAGCAAAATATGCATAAATCTCCATAGATATTGACGTGCATCATATGCTTCAATTTAAAAATTCTTTTAAACCTATTTCAAACTACATTGTTTTCTAAACGCTGCTCCTCATTCTAAAGTTTAAATAATTTTTCTTCAGCGGATATTCTATCCCAAAAACATTTTACTTCCAGATAGTTTAAAATAGTGTCACTAAATAAACACATGTTCTTTCAAATCACGTCCGCTGGTAAAACTCAGCGGTAGAGCATTCCGCTGTAATTCCAGCGAAACCGGGTTCAAAACTGAGTCCAGCCTTTCGAAGATGAACGATTTCGCAAAATGAATCTAAATATCTTGACATACTTTAGAATATCATATACACCAATGGTATTAAACTGAACAGTTTTGGGAAAACTTCTAATCTGCTTCTAGAAAATTTTTCATATTATTCAAAAACATTTCATTGTTAAATTGCTTAAATACATTCTACGGCAACTGATTTTATACCATAAAACTTTTAGTATCTTGGAGTATTTTGTAATCTTTAAAGTAAATAAGAGAATGTTCTTAAGATTGTTTCATGCGGATATGGCTCAGATGAAAAATATTGGATCTAAAAGGGAAACTTTATTACAGAGATTTTTGTTTTCCATATATACACCAAATTACGTCAATTGTTTCCCATTGAACAGTTTTAGGTGATTGAATATCTCTTCTTAACCTGGATTCAAACTATGAGTTACTCCAAACGCTTCTTATCATCCCAGTGGTTAATTTCTTTCAACTATATCTGATTTTATATCCTTAAAACGTTTTAAACCATTAAATGAATTCAGATTCTGAAATAGTTTTTGATTGTTAAAGACAATAAGCATTTACATTTTTTATTAGACAATAAGCATTTACTTTTGTTTATTATACGCGGGGGTATAGCTCAGTGGTAGAGCATTCGACTGCAGTTCGAGAGGTCCCTGATTCGAAACTGGGTGCCCTCTTCTGGAGATGACAATTTTAGAAAAGTATGCATAAATATTGACATACATCATAGGTTTTAATTGAATCATTCTCGTAAACCTACTTCAAGTTACATTGTTTTCTAAACTCGTCTCCTTATTTGAATGGTTAAATAAACTTACTACAGCGGATATTTTATCCAAAAAACATTATACATTCAGTTACAATTGCACATTATATAAACGCATGTTCTTTCAAATCATGTGTGCAGGTAAATCTCAGTGATGGACCATTCCGCTGCAGTTTCAGTGGTCACTGGTTCAAAGCTGAGTACAGCCGTCCAGCGATAAACTTTTTTTCAAAAGGAATTAATTTATTGATATATTGAAATACGTCAATTATACTAAATTGAAATATTTTGTGTGAAAAATACTAATCCAATTATTGATTATTATTAAAACTTATTCTAAAAATTTTCATCATTATATTGCATAAGGACATTCTACACCAACTGATTTTATATATTTAAAACGTTTTGATTTTGGAAGTTTTTTTAATTTTTAAAGTAAATTAGAAAATATTTTTAAGAATGCTTCATTCGTATATATCACAGATGAAGCATATCGGACTTTAGATTTAAATTTTATCACGTAAATTCTAGTTTTCCATAATTATCGTATTATTTCAATTGCTTCAAATTGAACAGTTTTTTTTTATTAAATCTCTCTTCTGAAACTGGATTCAAAATATGAAGTATTGTAAACATTTCTCCTTATTTCAATGATTACGTTCTTTCAACTACAGCATATTTTAAATCCTTAAAAGAATTTGCATTCTGAAATTGGTTTTGATCGTTAAAGACAATAAGCATTTGCTTTATCTTGCTAGATATGGGGTATAGCTCAGTGGTAGAGCATTCGACTGCAGTTCGAGAGGTCTCTGGTTCGAATCCGGGTGCCCCCTTCTGGAGATGGCATATTTTAGCAAAATATGCATAAATCTCCATAGATATTGACGTGTATCATATGTTTCAATTTAAAAAGTCTTTTAAACCTATTTCAAATTACATTGTTTTCTAAACGCTGCTCCTCATTCTAATGGTTAAATACATTTTCTACACCGGATATTCTATCCCAAAAACATTTTACTTCCAGATTGTTTAAAATAGTGTCATTAAATAAACACATGTTCTTTCAAATTACGTGAGCTGGTAAAGCTCAGTGGTAGAGCATTCCGCTGCTGAGAGTTCCAGCGACACCAGGTTCAAACCTGAGTACAGCCTTCCGAAGATGAACGATTTCGCAAAATGAATCTAAATATCTTGATATACTTAAGAATATCATATACACCAATGGTATTAAACTGAACAGTTTGGGGAAAACTTCTAATCTGCTTCTAGAAAATTTTTTCATATTATTCAAAAATTTTTCATCGTTAAATTGCTTAAATACATTTTAAGGCAACTGATTTTAAATCTTTAGAACTTTTAGTATATTGGAGTATTTTGTAATCTTTAAAGTAAATAAGAAAATGTTCTTAAGATTGTTTCATGCGGATATAGCTCAGATGAAAAATATTGGATCTAAAGTGGAAAATTTATTACAGAGATTTTTGTTTTCCATATATACACCATATTACGTCAATTGTTTTCCATTGAACAGTTTTAGGTGATTTGATATCCCTTCTTAAACTGGATTCAAATTATGAGTTACTCCAAACGCTTCTTATCATCCCAGTGGTTAATTTCTTTCAACTATATCTGATTTTATATCCATAAAACATTTTAAACCATTAAATAAATTCAGTTTCTGAAATAGTTTTTGATCGTTAAAGACAATAAACATTTACATTTTTTATAAGACAATAAGCATTTACTTTTGTTTATTATACGCGGGGGTATGGCTCAGTGGTAGAGCATTCGGCTGCAGTTCGAGAGGTCCCTTGTTCAAAACTGGGTGACCTCTTCTGGAGATGACAATTTTAGAAAGGTATGCATAAATATTGACATACTTCATAGGTTTTAAGTGAATTATTCTCGTAAACCTACTTCAAGTTACATTATTTTCTAAACTCATCTCCTCATTTGAATGGTTAAATAAACTTAATACAGCGGATATTTTAACCAAAAAACATTATACATTCAGTTAGTTTACAATTGAACATTAAATAAAGGCATGTTCTTTCAAATCATGAGTTCAGGTAAATCTCAGTGATAGAGCATTCCACTGCAGTTTCAATGGTCACTGGTTCAAAGCTGTGTACAGCCGTCCAGCGATAAACTTTTTTTCAAAAGGAATTAATTTATTGATATATTGAAATACGTCAATTATACTAAATTGAAATATTTTGTGTGAAAAATACTAATCTAATTATTGATTATTATTACAAGTTATTCTAAAGATTTTCATTATTATATTGCATAAGTACATTCTACGCCAACTGAATTTATATATTTAAAACTTTTTTATTTTGGAAGTTTTTTAATTTTTAAAGTAAATAAGGAAATATTTTTAAGACTGCTTCTTTCGTATATATCGCAGAGGAAGCATATTGGACTTTAGATTTAAATTTTATCACGGAAATTCTAGTTTTCCATAATTAGCGTATTATTTCAATTGCCTCAAATTGAACAAGTTTTTTTGATTAAATCTCTCTTCTGAAACTAGATTCAAAATATGAAGTATTGTAAACATTTCTCCTCATTTCAATGATTACGTTCTTTCAACTACAGCATATTTTAAATCCTTAAAACATTTTAAATCCTTAAAAGAATTTGCCTTCTGAAATTGTTTTTGATCATTAAAGACAGCAAGCATTTGCTTTATCTAGCTAGATATGAGGGTATAGCTCAGTGGTAGAGCATTCGACTGCAGTTCGAGAGGTCCCTGGTTCGAATCCGGGTGCTCCCTTCTGGAGATGATAATTTTAGCAAAATATGCATAAATCTCCATAGATATTGACCTGCATCATATGTTTCAATTAAAAAATTATTTTAAACCTATTTCAAATTACATTGTTTTCTAAACGCTGCTCCTCATTCTAATGGTTAAATAAATTTTCTACAGCGGACATTCTATCCCAAAAACATTTTACTTCCAGATAGTTTCAAATAGTGTCATTAAATAAACACATGTTCTTTCAAATCACGTGCGCTGGTAAAACTCAGCGGTAGAGCATTCCGCTGTAGTTCCAGCGAAACCATGTTCAAACATGAGTCCAGCCTTTCGAAGATGAACGATTTCGCGAAATGAATCTAAATATCTTGATATAGTTAAGAATATCATATACACCAATGGTATTAAACTGAACAGTTTTGGAAAAACTTCTAATCTACTTCTAGAAAAATTTTTCATATTATTCAAAAACATTTCATCGTTAAATTGCTTAAATACATTCTACGGCAACTGATTTTATATCTTTAAAACTTTAGGTATCTTGAAGTATTTAGAAATCTTTAAAGTAAATAGGAGAATGTTCTTAAGATTGTTTCATGCGGATATGACTCAGATGAAAAATATTGGATCTAAAAGGGTAAATTTATTACATAGACTTTTGTTTTCCATATATACACCAAAATACGTCAATAGTTTCCCATTCAACAGTTTTAGGTGATTGAATATCTCTTCTTAAACTGGATTCAAATTATGAGTTATTCCAAACGCTTCTTATAATCCCAGTGATTAATTTCTTTCAACTACATCTGATTTTATATCCTTTAAACATTTTAAACCATTATATGAATTCTGATTCTGAAATAGTTTTTGATCGTTAAAGACAATAAGCATTTACATTTTTTATTAGACAATAAGCATTTACTTTTGTTTATTATACGCGGGGGTATAGCTCAGTGGTAGAGCATTCGACTGCAGTTCGAGAGGTCCCTGGTTCGAATCAGGGTGCCCCCTTCTGGAGATGACAATTTTAGCAAAATATGCATGAATTTCCATAGATATTGACGTGCATCATATGTTTCTATTTAAAAATTCTTTTAAACCCATTTCAAATTACATTGTTTTCTAAACGCTGCTCCGCATTCTAATGGTTAAATAATTTTTCTACAACGGATATTCTATCCCAAAAGTATTTTACTTCCAGATAGTTTAAAATAGTGTCATCAAATAAACACATGTTCTTTCAAATCACGTGCGCTGGTAAAACTCAGCGGTAGAGCATTCTGATTCTGAAATAGTTTTTGATCATTAAAGACAATAAGCTTTTACATTTTTTTTAGACAATAAGCATTTACTTTTGTTTATTATACGCGGGGGTATAGCTCAGTGGTAGAGCATTCGACTGCAGTTCGAGAGGTCCCTGGTTCGAAACCGGGTGCCCCCTTCTGGAGATGAGAATTTTAGAAAGGTATGCATAAATATTGACATACATCATAGGTTTTAAGTGAATCATTCTCGTAAACCTACTTCAAATTACATTGTTTTCTAAATTCGTCTCCTCATTTAAATTGTTAAATAAACTTACTACAGCGGATATATTATCCAAAAAACATTATACATTCAGTTAGTTTACAATTGCCCTTTAAACAAAAGCATTTTCTTTCAAATCATGTGTGCAGTTAAATCTCAGTGATAGACCATTCCGTTGCAGTTTCAGTGATCACTTGTTCCAAGCTGAGTACAGCCGTCCAGCGATAAACTTTTTTTCAAAAGGAATTAATTTATTGATATATTGAAATACGTCAATTATACTAAATTGAAATACTTTGTGTGAAAAATACTAATCTAATTATTGAATATTATTACAACTTATTTAAAAATTTTCGTCATTATATTGCATAAGTACATTCTACGCCAACTGATTTTATATATTTAAAACTTTTTTTTTTTGGAAGTTTTTTTAATTTTTAAAGTAAATTAGAAAATATTTTTAAGACTGCTTCATTCGTATATATCACAGATGAAGCATATCGGACTTTAGATTTAAATTTTATTACGGAATTTCTAGTTTTCCATAATTATCGTATTATTTCAATTGCTTCAAATTGAACAGGTTTTTTTTTGATTAAATCTCTCTTCTGAAACTAGATTCAAAATATGAAGTATTGTAAACATTTCTCCTCATTTCAATGATTACGTTCTTTCAACTACAGCATATTTTAAATCCTTAAACATTTTAAATCCTTAAAAGAATTTGCATTCTGAAATTGGTTTTGATCGTTAAAGACAATAATCATTTGCTTTATCTTGCTTGACATGGGGGTATAGCTCAGTGGTAGAGCATTCGACTGCAGTTCGAGCGGTCCCTGGTTCGAATCCGGGAGCCCCCTTCTGGAGATGGCAATTTTAGCAAAATATGCATAAATCTCCATAGATATTGACGTGCATCATATGTTTCAATTTAAAAATTCTTTTAAACTATTTCAAACTACATGGTTTTCTAAACGCTGCTCCAGATTCTAATGGTTAAATAATTTTTCTACAGCGGATATTCTATCCCAAAAACATTTTACTTCCAGATAGTTTCAAATAGTGTCATTAAATAAACACATGTACTTTCAAATCACGTGCGCTGGTAAAACTCAGCGGTACAGCATTCCGCTGTAGTTCCAGCGAAACCAGGTTCAAACATGAGTCCAGCCTTTCGAAGATGAACGATTTCGCGAAATGAATCTAAATATCTTGATATAGTTAAGAATATCATATACACCAATGGTATTAAACTGAACAGTTTTGGAAAAACTTCTAATCTACTTCTAGAAAAATTTTTCATATTATTCAAAAACATTTCATCGTTAAATTGCTTAAATACATTCTACGGCAACTGATTTTATATCTTTAAAACTTTAGGTATCTTGGAGTGTTTAGAAATCTTTAAAGTAAATAGGAGAATGTTCTTAAGATTGTTTCATGCGGATATGGCTCAGATGAAAAATATTGGATCTAAAAGGGTAAATTTATTATATAGACTTTTGTTTTCCATATATACACCAAAATACGTCAATAGTTTCCCATTCAACAGTTTTAGGTGATTGAATATCTCTTCTTAAACTGGATTCAAATTATGAGTTACTCCAAACGCTTCTTATAATCCCTGTGATTAATTTCTTTCAACTACATCTGATTTTATATCCTTTAAACATTTTAAACCATTATATGAATTCTGATTCTGAAATAGTTTTTGATCGTTAAAGACAATAAGCATTTACATTTTTTATTAGACAATAAGCATTTACTTTTGTTTATTATACGCGGGGGTATAGCTCAGTGGTAGAGCATTCGACTGCAGTTCGAGAGGTCCCTGGTTCGAAACCGGGTGCCCCCTTCTGGAGATGACAATCTTAGAAAGGTATGCATAAATATTGACATACATCATAGGTTTCAAGTGAATCATGCTCGTAAACCTACTTCAACTTACATAGTTTTCTAAACTCGTCTCCTTATTTGAATGGTTAAATAAACTTACTACAGCGGATATTTTATCCAAAAACATTATACATTCAGTTAGTTTACAATTGCACATTAAATAAACGCATGTTCTTTCAAATCATGTGTGCAGGTAAATCTCAGTGATAGACCATTCCGCTGCAGTTTCAGTGGTCACTGGTTCAAAGCTGAGTACAGCCTTAAAGCGATGAAAATTTTTTCAAAAGGAATTAATTTATTGATATATTGAAATACGTCAATTATACTAAATTGAAATACATTGTGTGAAAAATACTAATCTAATTATTGATTATTATTACAAGTTATTCTAAAGATTTTCATTATTATATTGCATAAGTACATTCTAAGCCAACTGATTTTATATATTTAAAACTTTTTTATTTTTTAAGTTCTTTTAATTTTTAAAGTAAATTAGAAAATATTTTTAAGACTGCTTCATTCGTATATATCACAGATGAAGCATATTGGACTTTAGATTTAAATTTTATCAAGGAAATTCTAGTTTTCCATAAATAGCGTGTTATTTCAATTGCTTCAAATTGAACAGTTTTATATTTGATTAAATCTCTCTTCTGAAACTAGATTCAAAATATGAAGTATTGTAAACATTTCACCTCATTTCGATGATTACGTTCTTTCAACTACAGCATATTTTAAATCCTTAAAATATTTTAAATCCTTAAAAGAATTTGCATGCTGAAATGGTTTTTGATCGTTAAAGACAGTAAGCATTTGCTTTATCTTGCTATAAACGGGGGTATAGCTCAGTGGTAGAGCATTCGACTGCAGATCGAGAGGTCCCTGTTTCGAATCCGGGTGCCCCCTTCTGGAGATGACAATTTTAGCAAAATATGCATAAATCTACATAGATATTGACGTGCATCATATGTTTCAATTAAAAAATTCTTTTAAATCTAATTCAAATTACATTGTTTTCTAAACGCTGCTCCTCATTCTAATGGTTAAATAATTTTTCTACAGCGGATATTCTATCCCAAAAACATTTTACTTCCAGATAGTTTAAAATAGTGTCATTAAATAAACACATGTTCTTTCAAATCACGTGCGCTGGTAAAACTCAGGGGTAGAGCATTCCGCTGCGGTTCCAGCGACACCAGATTCAAACCTGAGTCCAGCCTTTCGAAGACGCACGATTTCGCAAAATGAATCTAAATATCTTGATATACTTAAGAATATCATATACACCAATGGTATTAAACTGAACAGTTTGGGGAAAACTTCTAATCTGCTTCTAGAAAATTTTTTCATATTATTCAAAAATTTTTCATCGTTAAATTGCTTAAATACATTCTAAGGCAACTGATTTTAAATCTTTAGAACTTTTAGTATATTGGAGTATTTTGTAATCTTTAAAGTAAATAAGAAAATGTTCTTAAGATTGTTTCATGCGGATATAGCTCAGATGAAAAATATTGGATCTAAAGTGGAAAATTTATTACAGAGATTTTTGTTTTCCATATATACACCATATTACGTCAATTGTTTCCCATTGAACAGTTTTAGGTGATTTGATATCCCTTCTTAAACTGGATTCAAATTATGAGTTACTCCAAACGCTTCTTATCATCCCAGTGGTTAATTTCTTTCAACTATATCTGATTTTATATCCATAAAACATTTTAAACCATTAAATAAATTCAGTTTCTGAAATAGTTTTTGATCGTTAAAGACAATAAACATTTACATTTTTTATAAGACAATAAGCATTTACTTTTGTTTATTATACGCGGGGGTATGGCTCAGTGGTAGAGCATTCGGCTGCAGTTCGAGAGGTCCCTTGTTCAAAACTGGGTGACCTCTTCTGGAGATGACAATTTTAGAAAGGTATGCATAAATATTGACATACTTCATAGGTTTTAAGTGAATTATTCTCGTAAACCTACTTCAAGTTACATTATTTTCTAAACTCATCTCCTCATTTGAATGGTTAAATAAACTTAATACAGCGGATATTTTATCCAAAAAACATTATACATTCAGTTAGTTTACAATTGAACATTAAATAAAGGCATGTTCTTTCAAATCATGAGTTCAGGTAAATCTCAGTGATAGAGCATTCCACTGCAGTTTCAATGGTCACTGGTTCAAAGCTGTGTACAGCCGTCCAGCGATAAACTTTTTTTCAAAAGGAATTAATTTATTGATATATTGAAATACGTCAATTATACTAAATTGAAATACTTTGTGTGAAAAATACTAATCTAATTATTGATTGTTATTGCAAGTTATTCTAAAAATTTTCATCATTATAATGCATAAGTACATTCTACGCCAACTGATTTTATATATTTAAATCTTTCTTATTTTGGAAGTTTTTTTTATTTTTAAAGTAAATAAGGAAATATTTTTAAGACTGCTTCTTTCGTATATATCGCAGAGGAAGCATATTGGACTTTAGATTTAAATTTTATCACGGAAATTCTAGTTTTCCATAATTAGCGTATTATTCCAATTGCCTCAAATTGAACAAGTTTTTTTGATTAAATCTCTCTTCTGAAACTAGATTCAAAATATGAAGTATTGTAAACATTTCTCCTCATTTCAATGATTACGTTCTTTCAACTACAGCATATTTTAAATCCTTAAAACATTTTAAATCCTTAAAAGAATTTGCCTTCTGAAATTGTTTTTGATCATTAAAGACAGCAAGCATTTGCTTTATCTAGCTAGATATGAGGGTATAGCTCAGTGGTAGAGCATTCGACTGCAGTTCGAGAGGTCCCTGGTTCGAATCCGGGTGCTCCCTTCTGGAGATGACAATTTTAGCAAAATATGCATAAATCTCCATAGATATTGACCTGCATCATATGTTTCAATTAAAAAATTATTTTAAACCTATTTCAAATTACATTGTTTTCTAAACGCTGCTCCTCATTCTAATGGTTAAATAATTTTTCTACAGCGGATATTCTATCCCAAAAGTATTTTACTTCCAGATAGTTTAAAATAGTGTCATTAAATAAACACATGTTCTTTCAAATCACGTGCGCTGGTAAAACTCAGCGGTAGAGCATTCCGCTGTAGTTCCAGCGAAACCAGGTTCAAACATGAGTCCAGCCTTTCGAAGATGAACGATTTCGCGAAATGAATCTAAATATCTTGATATAGTTAAGAATATCATATACACCAATGGTATTAAACTGAACAGTTTTGGAAAAATTTCTAATCTACTTCTAGAAAAATTTTTCATATTATTCAAAAACATTTCATCGTTAAATTGCTTAAATACATTCTACGGCAACTGATTTTATATCTTTAAAACTTTAGGTATCTTGGAGTATTTAGAAATCTTTAAAGTAAATAGGAGAATGTTCTTAAGATTGTTTCATGCGGATATGACTCAGATGAAAAATATTGGATCTAAAAGGGTAAATTTATTACATAGACTTTTGTCTTCCATATATATACCAAAATACGTCAATAGTTTCCCATTCAACAGTTTTAGGTGATTGAATATCTCTTCTTAAACTGGATTCAAATTATGAGTTATTCCAAACGCTTCTTATAATCCCAGTGATTAATTTCTTTCAACTACATCTAATTTTATATCCTTTAAACATTTTAAACCATTATATGAATTCTGATTCTGAAATAGTTTTTGATCGTTAAAGACAATAAGCATTTACATTTTTTATTAGACAATAAGCATTTACTTTTGTTTATTATACGCGGGGGTATAGCTCAGTGGTAGAGCATTCGACTGCAGTTCGAGAGGTCCCTGGTTCGAATCAGGGTGCCCCCTTCTGGAGATGACAATTTTAGCAAAATATGCATGAATTTCCATAGATATTGACGTGCATCATATGTTTCTATTTAAAAATTCTTTTAAACCCATTTCAAATTACATTGTTTTCTAAACGCTGCTCCGCATTCTAATGGTTAAATAATTTTTCTACAACGGATATTCTATCCCAAAAGTATTTTACTTCCAGATAGTTTAAAATAGTGTCATCAAATAAACACATGTTCTTTCAAATCACGTGCGCTGGTAAAACTCAGCGGTAGAGCATTCTGATTCTGAAATAGTTTTTGATCATTAAAGACAATAAGCTTTTACATTTTTTATAAGACAATAAGCATTTACTTTTGTTTATTATAATCGGGGGTATAGCTCAGTGGTAGAGCATTCGACTGCAGTTCGAGAGGTCCCTGGTTCGAAACCGGGTGCCCCCTTCTGGAGATGACAATTTTAGAAAGGTATGCATAAATATTGACATACATCATAGGTTTCAAGTGAATCATGCTCGTAAACCTACTTCAACTTACATAGTTTTCTAAACTCGTCTCCTTATTTGAATGGTTAAATAAACTTACTACAGCGGATATTTTATCCAAAAACATTATACATTCAGTTAGTTTACAATTGCACATTAAATAAACGCATGTTCTTTCAAATCATGTGTGCAGGTAAATCTCAGTGATAGACCATTCCGCTGCAGTTTCAGTGGTCACTGGTTCAAAGCTGAGTACAGCCTTAAAGCGATGAACATTTTTTCAAAAGGAATTAATTTATTGATATATTGAAATACGTCAATTATACTAAATTGAAATACTTTGTGTGAAAAATACTAATCTAATTATTGATTATTATTACAAGTTATTCTAAAGATTTTCATTATTATATTGCATAAGTACATTCTAAGCCAACTGATTTTATATATTTAAAACTTTTTTATTTTTTAAGTTCTTTTAATTTTTAAAGTAAATTAGAAAATATTTTTAAGACTGCTTCATTCGTATATATCACAGATGAAGCATATTGGACTTTAGATTTAAATTTTATCAAGGAAATTCTAGTTTTCCATAAATAACGTGTTATTTCAATTGCTTCAAATTGAACAGTTTTTTTTTATTAAATCTCTCTTCTGAAACTAGATTCAAAATATGAAGTATTGTAAACATTTCTCCTCATTTCAATGATTACGTTCTTTCAACTACAGCATATTTTAAATCCTTAAACATTTTATATCCTTAAAAGAATTTGCATACTGAAATTGGTTTTGATCGTTAAAGACAATAAGCATTTGCTTTATCTTGCTAGACATGGGGGTATAGCTCAGTGGTAGAGCATTCGACTGCAGTTCGAGAGGTCCCTGGTTCGAATCCGGGTGCCCCCTTCTGGAGATGGCAAAATATGCATAAATCTCCATAGATATTGACGTGCATCATATGTTTCAATTTAAAAATTCTTTTAAACTATTTCAAACTACATGGTTTTCTAAACGCTGCTCCAAATTCTAATGGTTAAATAATTTTTCTAGAGCGGATATTCTATCCCAAAAACATTTTACTTCCAGATAGTTTCAAATAGTGTCATTAAATAAACACATGTTTTTCAAATCACGTGCGCTGGTAAAACTCAGCGGTAGAGCATTCCGTTGTAGTTCCAGCGAAACCAGGTTCAAACATGAGTCCAGCCTTTCGAAGATGAATGGTTTCGCAAAATGAATCTAAATATCTTGATATACTTAAGAATATCATATACACCAATGATATTAAACTGAACAGTTTTGGGAAAACTTCTAATCTGCTTCTAGAAAATTTTTTCATATTATTCAAAAACATTTCATCGTTAAATTGCTTAAATACATTCTACGGCAACTGGTTTTATACCTTTAAAACTTTTAGTATCTTGGAATATTTTGTAATCTTTAAAGTAAATAAGAGAATGTTCTTAAGATTGTTTCATGCGGATATAGCTCAGATGAAAAATATTGGATCTAAAAGGGAAAATTTATTACAGAGATTTTTGTTTTCCATATATAACCAAATTACGTCAATTGTTTCCCATTGAACAGTTTTAGGTGATTGAATATCTCTTCTTTAACTGGATTCAAATTATGAGTTACTCCAAACGCTTCTTATCATCCCAGTGATTAATTTCTTTCAACTACATCTGATTTTATAACCTTTAAACCTTTTAAACCATTAAATGAATTCTGATTCTGAAATAGTTTTTGATCGTTAAAGACTATAAGCTTTTACATTTTTTATTAGACAATAAGCAATTACTTTTGTTTATTATACGCGGGGGTATAGCTCAGTGGTAGAGCATTCGACTGCAGTTCGAGAGGTCCCTGGTTCGAAACCGGGTGCCCCCTCCTGGAGATGGCAATTTCAGAAAGGTATGCATAAATATTGACCTATATCGTATGTTTTAAGTGAATCATTCTCGTAAACCAATATCAAGTTACATTGTTTTCAAAACTCGTCATCTCATTCGAATGGTTAAATAAACTTACTACAGCGGATATTTTATTCAAAAACATTATACATTCAGTTAGTTTACAATTGCCCATTAAATAAACGCATTTTCTTTCAAATCATGTGTGCAGGTAAATCTCAGTGATAGACCATTCCGCTTCAGTTTCAGTGATCACTTGTTCCAACCTGAGTACAGCCGTCCAGCGATAAACTTTTTTTCAAATGGAATTAATTTATTGATATATTGAAATACGTCAATTATACTAAATTGAAATACTTTGTGTGAAAAATACTAATCTAATTATTGATTATTATTACAACTTATTCTAAAAATTTTCATCATTATATTGCATAAGTACATTCTACGCCAACTGATTTTATATATTTAAAACTTTTTTATTTTGGAAGTTTTTTTAGTTTTTAAAGTAAATTAGAATATATTTTTAAGACTGTTTCCTTCGTATATATCACAGATGAAGCATATCGGACTTTAGATTTAAATTTTATCACGGAAATTCTAGTTTTCCATAATTATCGTATTATTTCAATTGCTTCAAATTGAACAGTTTTATATTTGATTAAATCTCTCTTCTGAAACTAGATTCAAAATATGAAGTATTGTAAACATTTCTCGTCATTTCAATGATTACGTTCTTTCAACTACAGCATACTTTAATCCATAAAACATTTTAAACCTTGAAAAGAATTTGCATTCCGAAATTGGTTTTGATCGTTAAAGACAATAAGCATTTGCTTTTTCTTGCTAGATATGGGGGTATAGCTCAGTGGTAGAGCATTCGACTGCAGTTCGAGAGGTCCTTGTTTTGAATCCGGGTGCCCCCTTCTGGAGATGGCAATTTTAGCAAAATATGCATAAATCTCCATAGATATTGACGTGCATCATATGCTTCAATTTAAAAATTCTTTTAAACCTATTTCAAACTACATTGTTTTCTAAACGCTGCTCCTCATTCTAAAGTTTAAATAATTTTTCTTCAGCGGATATTCTATCCCAAAAACATTTTACTTCCAGATAGTTTAAAATAGTGTCACTAAATAAACACATGTTCTTTCAAATCACGTCCGCTGGTAAAACTCAGCGGTAGAGCATTCCGCTGTAATTCCAGCGAAACCGGGTTCAAAACTGAGTCCAGCCTTTCGAAGATGAACGATTTCGCAAAATGAATCTAAATATCTTGACATACTTTAGAATATCATATACACCAATGGTATTAAACTGAACAGTTTTGGGAAAACTTCTAATCTGCTTCTAGAAAATTTTTCATATTATTCAAAAACATTTCATTGTTAAATTGCTTAAATACATTCTACGGCAACTGATTTTATACCATAAAACTTTTAGTATCTTGGAGTATTTTGTAATCTTTAAAGTAAATAAGAGAATGTTCTTAAGATTGTTTCATGCGGATATGGCTCAGATGAAAAATATTGGATCTAAAAGGGAAACTTTATTACAGAGATTTTTGTTTTCCATATATACACCAAATTACGTCAATTGTTTCCCATTGAACAGTTTTAGGTGATTGAATATCTCTTCTTAACCTGGATTCAAACTATGAGTTACTCCAAACGCTTCTTATCATCCCAGTGGTTAATTTCTTTCAACTATATCTGATTTTATATCCTTAAAACGTTTTAAACCATTAAATGAATTCAGATTCTGAAATAGTTTTTGATTGTTAAAGACAATAAGCATTTACATTTTTTATTAGACAATAAGCATTTACTTTTGTTTATTATACGCGGGGGTATAGCTCAGTGGTAGAGCATTCGACTGCAGTTCGAGAGGTCCCTGATTCGAAACTGGGTGCCCTCTTCTGGAGATGACAATTTTAGAAAAGTATGCATAAATATTGACATACATCATAGGTTTTAATTGAATCATTCTCGTAAACCTACTTCAAGTTACATTGTTTTCTAAACTCGTCTCCTTATTTGAATGGTTAAATAAACTTACTACAGCGGATATTTTATCCAAAAAACATTATACATTCAGTTACAATTGCACATTATATAAACGCATGTTCTTTCAAATCATGTGTGCAGGTAAATCTCAGTGATGGACCATTCCGCTGCAGTTTCAGTGGTCACTGGTTCAAAGCTGAGTACAGCCGTCCAGCGATAAACTTTTTTTCAAAAGGAATTAATTTATTGATATATTGAAATACGTCAATTATACTAAATTGAAATATTTTGTGTGAAAAATACTAATCCAATTATTGATTATTATTAAAACTTATTCTAAAAATTTTCATCATTATATTGCATAAGGACATTCTACACCAACTGATTTTATATATTTAAAACGTTTTGATTTTGGAAGTTTTTTTAATTTTTAAAGTAAATTAGAAAATATTTTTAAGAATGCTTCATTCGTATATATCACAGATGAAGCATATCGGACTTTAGATTTAAATTTTATCACGTAAATTCTAGTTTTCCATAATTATCGTATTATTTCAATTGCTTCAAATTGAACAGTTTTTTTTTATTAAATCTCTCTTCTGAAACTGGATTCAAAATATGAAGTATTGTAAACATTTCTCCTTATTTCAATGATTACGTTCTTTCAACTACAGCATATTTTAAATCCTTAAAAGAATTTGCATTCTGAAATTGGTTTTGATCGTTAAAGACAATAAGCATTTGCTTTATCTTGCTAGATATGGGGTATAGCTCAGTGGTAGAGCATTCGACTGCAGTTCGAGAGGTCTCTGGTTCGAATCCGGGTGCCCCCTTCTGGAGATGGCATATTTTAGCAAAATATGCATAAATCTCCATAGATATTGACGTGTATCATATGTTTCAATTTAAAAAGTCTTTTAAACCTATTTCAAATTACATTGTTTTCTAAACGCTGCTCCTCATTCTAATGGTTAAATACATTTTCTACACCGGATATTCTATCCCAAAAACATTTTACTTCCAGATTGTTTAAAATAGTGTCATTAAATAAACACATGTTCTTTCAAATTACGTGAGCTGGTAAAGCTCAGTGGTAGAGCATTCCGCTGCTGAGAGTTCCAGCGACACCAGGTTCAAACCTGAGTACAGCCTTCCGAAGATGAACGATTTCGCAAAATGAATCTAAATATCTTGATATACTTAAGAATATCATATACACCAATGGTATTAAACTGAACAGTTTGGGGAAAACTTCTAATCTGCTTCTAGAAAATTTTTTCATATTATTCAAAAATTTTTCATCGTTAAATTGCTTAAATACATTTTAAGGCAACTGATTTTAAATCTTTAGAACTTTTAGTATATTGGAGTATTTTGTAATCTTTAAAGTAAATAAGAAAATGTTCTTAAGATTGTTTCATGCGGATATAGCTCAGATGAAAAATATTGGATCTAAAGTGGAAAATTTATTACAGAGATTTTTGTTTTCCATATATACACCATATTACGTCAATTGTTTTCCATTGAACAGTTTTAGGTGATTTGATATCCCTTCTTAAACTGGATTCAAATTATGAGTTACTCCAAACGCTTCTTATCATCCCAGTGGTTAATTTCTTTCAACTATATCTGATTTTATATCCATAAAACATTTTAAACCATTAAATAAATTCAGTTTCTGAAATAGTTTTTGATCGTTAAAGACAATAAACATTTACATTTTTTATAAGACAATAAGCATTTACTTTTGTTTATTATACGCGGGGGTATGGCTCAGTGGTAGAGCATTCGGCTGCAGTTCGAGAGGTCCCTTGTTCAAAACTGGGTGACCTCTTCTGGAGATGACAATTTTAGAAAGGTATGCATAAATATTGACATACTTCATAGGTTTTAAGTGAATTATTCTCGTAAACCTACTTCAAGTTACATTATTTTCTAAACTCATCTCCTCATTTGAATGGTTAAATAAACTTAATACAGCGGATATTTTAACCAAAAAACATTATACATTCAGTTAGTTTACAATTGAACATTAAATAAAGGCATGTTCTTTCAAATCATGAGTTCAGGTAAATCTCAGTGATAGAGCATTCCACTGCAGTTTCAATGGTCACTGGTTCAAAGCTGTGTACAGCCGTCCAGCGATAAACTTTTTTTCAAAAGGAATTAATTTATTGATATATTGAAATACGTCAATTATACTAAATTGAAATATTTTGTGTGAAAAATACTAATCTAATTATTGATTATTATTACAAGTTATTCTAAAGATTTTCATTATTATATTGCATAAGTACATTCTACGCCAACTGAATTTATATATTTAAAACTTTTTTATTTTGGAAGTTTTTTAATTTTTAAAGTAAATAAGGAAATATTTTTAAGACTGCTTCTTTCGTATATATCGCAGAGGAAGCATATTGGACTTTAGATTTAAATTTTATCACGGAAATTCTAGTTTTCCATAATTAGCGTATTATTTCAATTGCCTCAAATTGAACAAGTTTTTTTGATTAAATCTCTCTTCTGAAACTAGATTCAAAATATGAAGTATTGTAAACATTTCTCCTCATTTCAATGATTACGTTCTTTCAACTACAGCATATTTTAAATCCTTAAAACATTTTAAATCCTTAAAAGAATTTGCCTTCTGAAATTGTTTTTGATCATTAAAGACAGCAAGCATTTGCTTTATCTAGCTAGATATGAGGGTATAGCTCAGTGGTAGAGCATTCGACTGCAGTTCGAGAGGTCCCTGGTTCGAATCCGGGTGCTCCCTTCTGGAGATGATAATTTTAGCAAAATATGCATAAATCTCCATAGATATTGACCTGCATCATATGTTTCAATTAAAAAATTATTTTAAACCTATTTCAAATTACATTGTTTTCTAAACGCTGCTCCTCATTCTAATGGTTAAATAAATTTTCTACAGCGGACATTCTATCCCAAAAACATTTTACTTCCAGATAGTTTCAAATAGTGTCATTAAATAAACACATGTTCTTTCAAATCACGTGCGCTGGTAAAACTCAGCGGTAGAGCATTCCGCTGTAGTTCCAGCGAAACCATGTTCAAACATGAGTCCAGCCTTTCGAAGATGAACGATTTCGCGAAATGAATCTAAATATCTTGATATAGTTAAGAATATCATATACACCAATGGTATTAAACTGAACAGTTTTGGAAAAACTTCTAATCTACTTCTAGAAAAATTTTTCATATTATTCAAAAACATTTCATCGTTAAATTGCTTAAATACATTCTACGGCAACTGATTTTATATCTTTAAAACTTTAGGTATCTTGAAGTATTTAGAAATCTTTAAAGTAAATAGGAGAATGTTCTTAAGATTGTTTCATGCGGATATGACTCAGATGAAAAATATTGGATCTAAAAGGGTAAATTTATTACATAGACTTTTGTTTTCCATATATACACCAAAATACGTCAATAGTTTCCCATTCAACAGTTTTAGGTGATTGAATATCTCTTCTTAAACTGGATTCAAATTATGAGTTATTCCAAACGCTTCTTATAATCCCAGTGATTAATTTCTTTCAACTACATCTGATTTTATATCCTTTAAACATTTTAAACCATTATATGAATTCTGATTCTGAAATAGTTTTTGATCGTTAAAGACAATAAGCATTTACATTTTTTATTAGACAATAAGCATTTACTTTTGTTTATTATACGCGGGGGTATAGCTCAGTGGTAGAGCATTCGACTGCAGTTCGAGAGGTCCCTGGTTCGAATCAGGGTGCCCCCTTCTGGAGATGACAATTTTAGCAAAATATGCATGAATTTCCATAGATATTGACGTGCATCATATGTTTCTATTTAAAAATTCTTTTAAACCCATTTCAAATTACATTGTTTTCTAAACGCTGCTCCGCATTCTAATGGTTAAATAATTTTTCTACAACGGATATTCTATCCCAAAAGTATTTTACTTCCAGATAGTTTAAAATAGTGTCATCAAATAAACACATGTTCTTTCAAATCACGTGCGCTGGTAAAACTCAGCGGTAGAGCATTCTGATTCTGAAATAGTTTTTGATCATTAAAGACAATAAGCTTTTACATTTTTTTTAGACAATAAGCATTTACTTTTGTTTATTATACGCGGGGGTATAGCTCAGTGGTAGAGCATTCGACTGCAGTTCGAGAGGTCCCTGGTTCGAAACCGGGTGCCCCCTTCTGGAGATGAGAATTTTAGAAAGGTATGCATAAATATTGACATACATCATAGGTTTTAAGTGAATCATTCTCGTAAACCTACTTCAAATTACATTGTTTTCTAAATTCGTCTCCTCATTTAAATTGTTAAATAAACTTACTACAGCGGATATATTATCCAAAAAACATTATACATTCAGTTAGTTTACAATTGCCCTTTAAACAAAAGCATTTTCTTTCAAATCATGTGTGCAGTTAAATCTCAGTGATAGACCATTCCGTTGCAGTTTCAGTGATCACTTGTTCCAAGCTGAGTACAGCCGTCCAGCGATAAACTTTTTTTCAAAAGGAATTAATTTATTGATATATTGAAATACGTCAATTATACTAAATTGAAATACTTTGTGTGAAAAATACTAATCTAATTATTGAATATTATTACAACTTATTTAAAAATTTTCGTCATTATATTGCATAAGTACATTCTACGCCAACTGATTTTATATATTTAAAACTTTTTTTTTTTGGAAGTTTTTTTAATTTTTAAAGTAAATTAGAAAATATTTTTAAGACTGCTTCATTCGTATATATCACAGATGAAGCATATCGGACTTTAGATTTAAATTTTATTACGGAATTTCTAGTTTTCCATAATTATCGTATTATTTCAATTGCTTCAAATTGAACAGGTTTTTTTTTGATTAAATCTCTCTTCTGAAACTAGATTCAAAATATGAAGTATTGTAAACATTTCTCCTCATTTCAATGATTACGTTCTTTCAACTACAGCATATTTTAAATCCTTAAACATTTTAAATCCTTAAAAGAATTTGCATTCTGAAATTGGTTTTGATCGTTAAAGACAATAATCATTTGCTTTATCTTGCTTGACATGGGGGTATAGCTCAGTGGTAGAGCATTCGACTGCAGTTCGAGCGGTCCCTGGTTCGAATCCGGGAGCCCCCTTCTGGAGATGGCAATTTTAGCAAAATATGCATAAATCTCCATAGATATTGACGTGCATCATATGTTTCAATTTAAAAATTCTTTTAAACTATTTCAAACTACATGGTTTTCTAAACGCTGCTCCAGATTCTAATGGTTAAATAATTTTTCTACAGCGGATATTCTATCCCAAAAACATTTTACTTCCAGATAGTTTCAAATAGTGTCATTAAATAAACACATGTACTTTCAAATCACGTGCGCTGGTAAAACTCAGCGGTACAGCATTCCGCTGTAGTTCCAGCGAAACCAGGTTCAAACATGAGTCCAGCCTTTCGAAGATGAACGATTTCGCGAAATGAATCTAAATATCTTGATATAGTTAAGAATATCATATACACCAATGGTATTAAACTGAACAGTTTTGGAAAAACTTCTAATCTACTTCTAGAAAAATTTTTCATATTATTCAAAAACATTTCATCGTTAAATTGCTTAAATACATTCTACGGCAACTGATTTTATATCTTTAAAACTTTAGGTATCTTGGAGTGTTTAGAAATCTTTAAAGTAAATAGGAGAATGTTCTTAAGATTGTTTCATGCGGATATGGCTCAGATGAAAAATATTGGATCTAAAAGGGTAAATTTATTATATAGACTTTTGTTTTCCATATATACACCAAAATACGTCAATAGTTTCCCATTCAACAGTTTTAGGTGATTGAATATCTCTTCTTAAACTGGATTCAAATTATGAGTTACTCCAAACGCTTCTTATAATCCCTGTGATTAATTTCTTTCAACTACATCTGATTTTATATCCTTTAAACATTTTAAACCATTATATGAATTCTGATTCTGAAATAGTTTTTGATCGTTAAAGACAATAAGCATTTACATTTTTTATTAGACAATAAGCATTTACTTTTGTTTATTATACGCGGGGGTATAGCTCAGTGGTAGAGCATTCGACTGCAGTTCGAGAGGTCCCTGGTTCGAAACCGGGTGCCCCCTTCTGGAGATGACAATCTTAGAAAGGTATGCATAAATATTGACATACATCATAGGTTTCAAGTGAATCATGCTCGTAAACCTACTTCAACTTACATAGTTTTCTAAACTCGTCTCCTTATTTGAATGGTTAAATAAACTTACTACAGCGGATATTTTATCCAAAAACATTATACATTCAGTTAGTTTACAATTGCACATTAAATAAACGCATGTTCTTTCAAATCATGTGTGCAGGTAAATCTCAGTGATAGACCATTCCGCTGCAGTTTCAGTGGTCACTGGTTCAAAGCTGAGTACAGCCTTAAAGCGATGAAAATTTTTTCAAAAGGAATTAATTTATTGATATATTGAAATACGTCAATTATACTAAATTGAAATACATTGTGTGAAAAATACTAATCTAATTATTGATTATTATTACAAGTTATTCTAAAGATTTTCATTATTATATTGCATAAGTACATTCTAAGCCAACTGATTTTATATATTTAAAACTTTTTTATTTTTTAAGTTCTTTTAATTTTTAAAGTAAATTAGAAAATATTTTTAAGACTGCTTCATTCGTATATATCACAGATGAAGCATATTGGACTTTAGATTTAAATTTTATCAAGGAAATTCTAGTTTTCCATAAATAGCGTGTTATTTCAATTGCTTCAAATTGAACAGTTTTATATTTGATTAAATCTCTCTTCTGAAACTAGATTCAAAATATGAAGTATTGTAAACATTTCACCTCATTTCGATGATTACGTTCTTTCAACTACAGCATATTTTAAATCCTTAAAATATTTTAAATCCTTAAAAGAATTTGCATGCTGAAATGGTTTTTGATCGTTAAAGACAGTAAGCATTTGCTTTATCTTGCTATAAACGGGGGTATAGCTCAGTGGTAGAGCATTCGACTGCAGATCGAGAGGTCCCTGTTTCGAATCCGGGTGCCCCCTTCTGGAGATGACAATTTTAGCAAAATATGCATAAATCTACATAGATATTGACGTGCATCATATGTTTCAATTAAAAAATTCTTTTAAATCTAATTCAAATTACATTGTTTTCTAAACGCTGCTCCTCATTCTAATGGTTAAATAATTTTTCTACAGCGGATATTCTATCCCAAAAACATTTTACTTCCAGATAGTTTAAAATAGTGTCATTAAATAAACACATGTTCTTTCAAATCACGTGCGCTGGTAAAACTCAGGGGTAGAGCATTCCGCTGCGGTTCCAGCGACACCAGATTCAAACCTGAGTCCAGCCTTTCGAAGACGCACGATTTCGCAAAATGAATCTAAATATCTTGATATACTTAAGAATATCATATACACCAATGGTATTAAACTGAACAGTTTTGGAAAATCTTCTAATCTGCTTCTAGAAAATTTTTTCACATTATTCAAAAACATTTCATCGTTAAATTGCTTAAATACATTCTACGGCAACTGATTTTATATTTTTAAAACTTTTAGTATCTTGGAGTATTTTGTAATCTTTAAAGTAAATAAGAGAATGTTCTTAAGATTGTTTCATGCGGATATAGCTCAGATGAAAAATATTGGGTCTAAAAGGGTAAATTTATTACATAGACATTTGTTTTCCATATATACACCAAAATACGTCAATAGTTTCCCATTGAACAGTTTTAGGTGATTGAATATCTCTTCTTAAACTGGATTCAAATTATGAGTTACTCCAAACGCTTCTTATCATCCCAGTGATTAATTTCTTTCAACTACTTCTGATTTTATATCCTTAAAACATTTTAAACCATTATATGAATTCTGATTCTGAAATAGTTTTTGATCGTTAAAGACAATAAGCATTTACATTTTTTATTAGACAATAAGCATTTTTTTTTGTTTACTATACGCGGGGGTATAGCTCAGTGGTAGAGCATTCGACTGCAGTTCGAGAGGTCCCTGGTTCGAATCAGGGTGCCCCCTTCTGGAGATGACAATTTTAGCAAAATATGCATGAATTTCCATAGATATTGACGTGCATCATATGTTTCAATTTAAAAATTCTTTTAAACCCATTTCAAATTACATTGTTTTCTAAACGCTGCTCCGCATTCTAATGGTTAAATAATTTTTCTACAACGGATATTCTATCCCAAAAGTATTTTACTTCCAGATAGTTTAAAATAGTGTCATCAAATAAACACATGTTCTTTCAAATCACGTGCGCTGGTAAAACTCAGCGGTAGAGCATTCTGATTCTGAAATAGTTTTTGATCATTAAAGACAATAAGCTTTTACATTTTTTTTAGACAATAAGCATTTACTTTTGTTTATTATACGCGGGGGTATAGCTCAGTGGTAGAGCATTCGACTGCAGTTCGAGAGGTCCCTGGTTCGAAACCGGGTGCCCCCTTCTGGAGATGAGAATTTTAGAAAGGTATGCATAAATATTGACATACATCATAGGTTTTAAGTGAATCATTCTCGTAAACCTACTTCAAGTTACATTGTTTTCTAAACTCGTCTCCTCATTTAAATTGTTAAATAAACTTACTACAGCGGATATTTTATCCAAAAAACATTATACATTCAGTTAGTTTACAATTGCCCATTAAATAAACGCATTTTCTTTCAAATCATATGTGCAGGTAAATCTCAGTGATAGACCATTCCGCTTCAGTTTCAGTGATCACTTGTTCCAAGCTGAGTACAGCCGTCCAGCGATAAACTTTTTTTCAAATATAATTAATTTATTGATATATTGAAATACGTCAATTATACTAAATTGAAATACTTTGTGTGAAAAATACTAATCTAATTATTGATTATTATTACAACTTATTCTAAAAATTTTCATCATTATATTGCATAAGTACATTCTACGCCAACTGATTTTATATATTTAAAACTTTTTTATTTTGGAAGTTTTTTTAATTTTTAAAGTAAATTAGAATATATTTTTAAGACTGTTTCCTTCGTATATATCACAGATGAAGCATATCGGACTTTAGATTTAAATTTTATCACGGAAATTCTAGTTTTCCATAATTATCGTATTATTTCAATTGCTTCAAATTGAACAGTTTTATATTTGATTAAATCTCTCTTCTGAAACTAGATTCAAAATATGAAGTATTATAAACATTTCTCCTCATTTCAATGATTACGTTCTTTCAACTACAGCATATTTTAAATCCTTAAAAGAATTTGCATTCTGAAATTGGTTTTGATCGTTAAAGACAATAAGCATTTGCTTTTTCTTGCTAGATATGGGGGTATAGCTCAGTGTTAGAGCATTCGAAGACAGTTCGAGAGGTCCCTGGTTCGAATCCGAGTGCCCCCTTCTGGAGATGGCAATTTTAGCAAAATATGCATAAATCTCCATAGATATTGACGTGCATCATATGTTTCAATTTAAAAATTATTTTAAACCTATTTCAAACTACATGGTTTTCTAAACGCTGCTCTTCATTCTAATGGTTAAATAATTTTTCTACAGCGGATATTCTATCCCTAAATCATTTTACTTCCAGATAGTTTGAAATAGTGTCATTAAATAAACACATGTTCATTCAAATCACGTGCGCTGGTAAAACTCAGCGGTAGAGCATTCCGCTGTAGTTCCAGCGAAACCAGGTTCAAACATGAGTCCAGCCTTTCGAAGATGAATGATTTCGCAAAATGAATCTAAATATCTTGATATACTTAAGAATATCATATACACCAATGATATTAAACTGAACAGTTTTGGGAAAACTTCTAATCTGCTTCTAGAAAATTTTTTCATATTATTCAAAAACATTTCATCGTTAAATTGCTTAAATACATTCTACGGCAACTGGTTTTATATCTTTAAAACTTTTAGTATCTTGGAATATTTTGTAATCTTTAAAGTAAATAAGAGAATGTTCTTAAGATTGTTTCATGCGGATATAGCTCAGATGAAAAATATTGGATCTAAAAGGGAAAATTTATTACAGAGATTTTTGTTTTCCATATATAACCAAATTACGTCAATTGTTTCCCATTGAACAGTTCTAGGTGATTGAATATCTCTTCTTTAACTGGATTCAAATTATGAGTTACTCCAAACGCTTCTTATCATCCCAGTGATTAATTTCTTTCAACTACGTCTGATTTTATAACCTTTAAACATTTTAAACCATTAAATGAATTCTGATTCTGAAATAGTTTTTGATCGTTAAAGACTATAAGCTTTTACATTTTTTATTAGACAATAAGCAATTACTTTTGTTTATTATACGCGGGGGTATAGCTCAGTGGTAGAGCATTCGACTGCAGTTCGAGAGGTCCCTGGTTCGAAACCGGGTGCCTCCTTCTGGAGATGGCAATTTTAGAAAGGTATGCATAAATATTGACCTATATCGTATGTTTTAAGTGAATCATTCTCGTAAGCCAATATCAAGTTACATTGTTTTCAAAACTCGTCATCTCATTCGAATGGTTAAATAAACTTACTACAGCGGATATTTTATTCAAAAACATTATACATTCAGTTAGTTTACAATTGCCCATTAAATAAACGCATTTTCTTTCAAATCATGTGTGCAGGTAAATCTCAGTGATAGACCATTCCGCTTCAGTTTCAGTGATCACTTGTTCCAACCTGAGTACAGCCGTCCAGCGATAAACTTTTTTTCAAATGGAATTAATTTATTGATATATTGAAATACGTCAATTATACTAAATTGAAATACTTTGTGTGAAAAATACTAATCTAATTATTGATTATTATTACAACTTATTCTAAAAATTTTCATCATTATATTGCATAAGTACATTCTACGCCAACTGATTTTATATATTTAAAACTTTTTTATTTTGGAAGTTTTTTTAATTTTTAAAGTAAATTAGAATATATTTTTAAGACTGTTTCCTTCGTATATATCACAGATGAAGCATATCGGACTTTAGATTTAAATTTTATCACGGAAATTCTAGTTTTCCATAATTATCGTATTATTTCAATTGCTTCAAATTGAACAGTTTTATATTTGATTAAATCTCTCTTCTGAAACTAGATTCAAAATATGAAGTATTGTAAACATTTCTCCTCATTTCAATGATTACGTTCTTTCAACTACAGCATATTTTAAATCCTTAAAAGAATTTGCATTCTGAAATTGGTTTTGATCGTTAAAGACAATAATCATTTGCTTTATCTTGCTAGACATGGGGGTATAGCTCAGTGGGAGAGCATTCGACTGCAGTTCGAGAGGTCCCTGGTTCGAATCCGGGTGCCCCCTTCTGAAGATGGCAATTTTAGCAAAATATGCATAAACCTCCATAGATATTGACGTGCATCATATGTTTCAATTTAAAAATTCTTTTAAACTATTTCAAACTACATGGTTTTCTAAACGCTGCTCCAAATTCTAATGGTTAAATAATTTTTCTAGAGCGGATATTCTATCCCAAAAACATTTTACTTCCAGATAGTTTCAAATAGTGTCATTAAATAAACACATGTTCTTTCAAATCACGTGCGCTGGTAAAACTCAGCGGTAGAGCATTCCGCTGTAGTTCCAGCGAAACCAGGTTTAAACATGAGTCCAGCCTTTCGAAGATGAATGATTTCGCAAAATGAATCTAAATATCTTGATATACTTAAGAATATCATATACACCAATGATATTAAACTGAACAGTTTTGGGAAAACTTCTAATCTGCTTCTAGAAAATTTTTTCATATTATTCAAAAACATTTCATCGTTAAATTGCTTAAATACATTCTACGGCAACTGGTTTTATATCTTTAAAACTTTTAGTATCTTGGAGTATTTTGTAATCTTTAAAGTAAAAAAGAGAATGTTCTTAAGATTGTTTCATGCGGATATAGCTCAGATGAAAAATATTGGATCTAAAAGGGAAAATTTATTACAGAGATTTTTGTTTTCCATATATAACCAAATTACGTCAATTGTTTCCCATTGAACAGTTTTAGGTGATTGAATATCTCTTCTTTAACTGGATTCAAATTATGAGTTACTCCAAACGCTTCTTATCATCCCAGTGATTAATGTCTTTCAACTACATCTGATTTTATAACCTTTAAACATTTTAAACCATAAAATGAATTCTGATTCTGAAATAGTTTTTGATCGTTAAAGACTATAAGCTTTTACATTTTTTATTAGACAATAAGCAATTACTTTTGTTTATTATACGCGGGGGTATAGCTCAGTGGTAGAGCATTCGACTGCAGTTCGAGAGGTCCCTGGTTCGAAACCGGGTGCCCCCTTCTGGAGATGACAATTTTAGAAAGGTTTGCATAAATATTGACATATATCGTATGTTTTAAGTGAATCATTCTCGTAAACCAATATCAAGTTACATTGTTTTCAAAACTCGTCATCTCATTTAAATTGTTAAATAAACTTACTACAGCGGATATTTTATCCAAGAAAACATTATACATTCAGTTAGTTTACAATTGCCCATTAAATAAACGCATTTTCTTTCAAATCATGTGTGCAGCTAAATCTCAGTGATAGACCATTCCGCTGCAGTTTCAGTGATCACTTGTTCCATGCTGAGTACAGCCGTCCAGCGATAAACTTTTTTTCAAAAGGAATTAATTTATTGATATATTGAAATACGTCAATTATACTAAATTGAAATACTTTGTGTGAAAAATACTAATCTAATTATTGATTATTATTACAACTTATTCTAAAAATTTTCAACATTATATTGCATAAGTACATTCTACGCCAACTGATTTTATATTTTTAAAACTTTTTTATTTTTGAAGTTTTTTTAATTTTTAAAGTAAAGTAGAAAATATTTTTAAGACTTCTTCATTCGTATATATCACAGATGAAGCATATCGGACTTTAGATTAAATTTGATCACGGAATTTCTAGTTTTCCATAATTATCGTATTATTTCAATTGCTTCAAATTGAACAGTTTTTTTTTTGATTAAATCTCTCTTCTGAAACTAGATTCAAAATATGAAGTATTGTAAACATTTCTCCTCATTTCAATGATTACGTTCTTTCAACTACAGCATATTTTAAATCCTTAAACATTTTAAATCCTTAAAAGAATTTGCATACTGAAATTGGTTTTGATCGTTAAAGACAATAAGCATTTGCTTTATCTTGCTAGACATGGGGGTATAGCTCAGTGGTAGAGCATTCGACTGCAGTTCGAGAGGTCCCTGGTTCGAATCCGGGTGCCCCCTTCTGGAGATGGCAATTTTAGCAAAATATGCATAAATCTCCATAGATATTGACGTGCATCATATGTTTCAATTTAAAAATTCTTTTAAACCTATTTCAAACTACATGGTTTTCTAAACGCTGCTCTTCATTCTAATGGTTAAATAATTTTTCTACAGCGGATATTCTATCCCTAAAATATTTTACTTCCAGATAGTTTAAAATAGTGTCATTAAATAAACACATGTTCTTTCAAATCACGTGCGCTGGAAAAACTCAGCGGTAGGGCATTCCGCTGTAGTTCCAGCGAAACCAGGTTCAAACATGAGTCCAGCCTTTCGAAGATGAACCATTTCGCAAAATGAATCTAAATATCTTAATATACTTAAGAATATCAAATGCAATAATGGTATTAAACTGAACAGTTTTGGGAAAACTTCTAATCTGCTTCTAGAAAATTTTTTCATATTATTCAAAAACATTTCATCGTTAAATTGCTTAAATACATTCTACGGCAACTGATTTTATATCTTTAAAACTTTTAGTATCTTGGAGTATTTTGTAATCTTTAAAGTAAATAAGAGAATGTTCTTAAGATTGTTTCATGCAGATATGGCTCAGATGAAAAATATTGGATCTAAAAGGGAAAATTTATTACAGAGATTTTTGTTTTCCATATATACACCAAATTACGTCAATTGTTTCCCATTGAACAGTTTTAGGTGATTGAATATCTCTTCTTAAACTGGATTCAAATTATGAGTTACTCCAAACGCTTCTTATCAGCCCAGTGATTAATTTCTTTCAACTACATCAGATTTTATATCCTTTAAACCTTTTAAACCATTAAATGAATTCAGATTCTGAAATAGTTTTTGATCGTTAAAGACAATAAGCATTTACATTTTTTATTAGACAATAAGCATTTACATTTGTTTATTATACACGGGGTTATAGCTCAGAGGTAGAGCATTCGACTGCAGTTCGAGAGGTCCTTGGTTCGAAACCGGGTGCCCCCTCCTGGAGATGACAATTTTAGAAAGGTATGCATAAATATTGACATACATCATAGGTTTTAAGTGAATCATTCTCGTAAACCTACTTCAAGTTACATTGTTTTCTAAACACGTCTCCTCATTTAAATTGTTAAATAAACTTACTACAGCGGATATTTTATCCAAAAAATATTATACATTCAGTTAGTTTAAGATTGCCCATTAAATAAACGCATTTTCTTTCAAATCATGTGTGCAGATAAATCTCAGTGATAGACCATTCCGCTGCAGTTTCAGTGATCACTGGTTCCAAGCTGAGAACAGACGTCCAGCGATAAACTTTTTTTCAAAAGGAATTAATTTATTGATATATTGAAATACGTCAATTATACTAAATTGAAATACTTTGTTTGAAAAATAATAATCTAATTATTGATTATTATTACAACTTATTCTAAAAATTTTCATCATCATATTGCATAAGTACATTCTACACCAACTGATTTTATATATTTAAAACTTTTTTATTTTGGAAGTTTTTTTAAATTTTAAAGTAAATTAGAAAATATTTTTAAGACTGCTTCATTCGTATATATCACAGGTGAAGCATATCGGACTTTAGATTTAAATTTTATCACGAAATTTCTAGTTTTCCATAATTATCGTATTATTTCAATTGCTTCAAATTGAACAGTTTTTTTTTAATAAATCTCTCTTCTGAAACTAGATTCAAAATATGAAGTATTGTAAACATTTCTCGTCATTTCAATGATTACGTTCTTTCAACTACAGCATACTTTAATCCATAAAACATTTTAAACCCTGAAAAGAATTTGCATTCCGAAATTGGTTTTAATCGTTAAAGACAATAAGTATTTGCGTTATCTTACTAGATATGGGGGTATAGCTCAGTGGTAGAGCATTCGACTGCAGTTCGAGAGGTCCTTGTTTTGAATCCGGGTGCCCCCTTCTGGAGATGGCAATTTTAGCAAAATATGCATAAATCTCCATAGATATTGACGTGCATCATATGCTTCAATTTAAAAATTCTTTTAAACCTATTTCAAACTACATTGTTTTCTAAACGCTGCTCCTCATTCTAAAGTTTAAATAATTTTTCTACAGCGGATATTCTATCCCAAAAACATTTTACTTCCAGATAGTTTAAAATAGTGTCACTAAATAAACACATGTTCTTTCAAATCACGTCCGCTGGTAAAACTCAGCGGTAGAGCATTCCGCTGTAATTCCAGCGAAACCGGGTTCAAAACTGAGTCCAGCCTTTCGAAGATGAACGATTTCGCAAAATGAATCTAAATATCTTGACATACTTAAGAATATCATATACACCAATGGTATTAAACTGAACAGTTTTGGGAAAACTTCTAATCTGCTTCTAGAAAATTTTTCATATTATTCAAAAACATTTCATTGTTAAATTGCTTAAATACATTCTACGGCAACTGATTTTATACCATAAAACTTTTAGTATCTTGGAGTATTTTGTAATCTTTAAAGTAAATAAGAGAATGTTCTTAAGATTGTTTCATGCGGATATGGCTCAGATGAAAAATATTGGATCTAAAAGGGAAACTTTATTACAGAGATTTTTGTTTTCCATATATACACCAAATTACGTCAATTGTTTCCCATTAAACAGTTTTAGGTGATTGAATATCTCTTCTTAACCTGGATTCAAACTATGAGTTACTCCAAACGCTTCTTATCATCCCAGTGGTTAATTTCTTTCAACTATATCTGATTTTATATCCTTAAAACGTTTTAAACCATTAAATGAATTCAGATTCTGAAATAGTTTTTGATTGTTAAAGACAATAAGCATTTACATTTTTTATTAGACAATAAGCATTTACTTTTGTTTATTATACGCGGGGGTATAGCTCAGTGGTAGAGCATTCGACTGCAGTTCGAGAGGTCGCTGATTCGAAACTGGGTGCCCTCTTCTGGAGATGACAATTTTAGAAAGGTATGCATAAATATTGACATACATCATAGGTTTTAATTGAATCATTCTCGTAAACCTACTTCAAGTTACATTGTTTTCTAAACTCGTCTCCTTATTTGAATGGTTAAATAAACTTACTACAGCGGATATTTTACCCAAAAAACATTATACATTCAGTTACAATTGCACATTATATAAACGCATGTTCTTTCAAATCATGTGTGCAGGTAAATCTCAGTGATGGACCATTCCGCTGCAGTTTCAGTGGTCACTGGTTCAAAGCTGAGTACAGCCGTCCAGCGATAAACTTTTTTTCAAAAGGAATTAATTTATTGATATATTGAAATACGTCAATTATACTAAATTGAAATATTTTGTGTGAAAAATACTAATCCAATTATTGATTATTATTAAAATTTATTCTAAAAATTTTCATCATTATATTGCATAAGGACATTCTACACCAACTGATTTTATATATTTAAAACGTTTTTATTTTGGAAGTTTTTTTAATTTTTAAAGTAAATTAGAAAATATTTTTAAGAATGCTTCATTCGTATATATCACAGATGAAGCATATCGGACTTTAGATTTAAATTTTATCACGTAAATTCTAGTTTTCCATAATTATCGTATTATTTCAATTGCTTCAAATTGAACAGTTTTTTTTTATTAAATCTCTCTTCTGAAACTGGATTCAAAATATGAAGTATTGTAAACATTTCTCCTTATTTCAATGATTACGTTCTTTCAACTACAGCATATTTTAAATCCTTAAAAGTATTTGCATTCTGAAATTGGTTTTGATCGTTAAAGACAATAAGCATTTGCTTTATCTTGCTAGATATGGGGTATAGCTCAGTGGTAGAGCATTCGACTGCAGTTCGAGAGGTCTCTGGTTCGAATCCGGGTGCCCCCTTCTGGAGATGGCTATTTTAGCAAAATATGCATAAATCTCCATAGATATTGACGTGTATCATATGTTTCAATTTAAAAATTCTTTTAAACCTATTTCAAATTACATTGTTTTCTAAACGCTGCTCCTCATTCTAATGGTTAAATACATTTTCTACACCGGATATTCTATCCCAAAAACATTTTACTTCCAGATTGTTTAAAATAGTGTCATTAAATAAACACATGTTCTTTCAAATTACGTGAGCTGGTAAAGCTCAGTGGTAGAGCATTCCGCTGCTGAGAGTTCCAGCGACACCAGGTTCCAACCTGAGTACAGCCTTCCGAAGATGAACGATTTCGCAAAATGAATCTAAATATCTTGATATACTTAAGAATATCATATACGCCAATGGTATTAAACTGAACAGTTTGGGGAAAACTTCTAATCTGCTTCTAGAAAATTTTTTCATATTATTCAAAAATTTTTCATCGTTAAATTGCTTAAATACATTCTAAGGCAACTGATTTTAAATCTTTAGAACTTTTAGTATATTGGAGTATTTTGTAATCTTTAAAGTAAATAAGAAAATGTTCTTAAGATTGTTTTATGCGGATATAGCTCAGATGAAAAATATTGGATCTAAAGTGGAAAATTTATTACAGAGATTTTTGTTTTCCATATATACACCATATTACGTCAATTGTTTCCCATTGAACAGTTTTAGGTGATTTGATATCCCTTCTTAAACTGGATTCAAATTATGAGTTACTCCAAACGCTTCTTATCATCCCAGTGGTTAATTTCTTTCAACTATATCTGATTTTATATCCATAAAACATTTTAAACCATTAAATAAATTCAGTTTCTGAAATAGTTTTTGATCGTTAAAGACAATAAACATTTACATTTTTTATAAGACAATAAGCATTTACTTTTGTTTATTATACGCGGGGGTATGGCTCAGTGGTAGAGCATTCGGCTGCAGTTCGAGAGGTCCCTTGTTCAAAACTGGGTGACCTCTTCTGGAGATGACAATTTTAGAAAGGTATGCATAAATATTGACATACTTCATAGGTTTTAAGTGAATTATTCTCGTAAACCTACTTCAAGTTACATTATTTTCTAAACTCATCTCCTCATTTGAATGGTTAAATAAACTTAATACAGCGGATATTTTATCCAAAAAACATTATACATTCAGTTAGTTTACAATTGAACATTAAATAAAGGCATGTTCTTTCAAATCATGAGTTCAGGTAAATCTCAGTGATAGAGCATTCCACTGCAGTTTCAATGGTCACTGGTTCAAAGCTGTGTACAGCCGTCCAGCGATAAACTTTTTTTCAAAAGGAATTAATTTATTGATATATTGAAATACGTCAATTATACTAAATTGAAATACTTTGTGTGAAAAATACTAATCTAATTATTGATTATTATTACAAGTTATTCTAAAGATTTTCATTATTATATTGCATGAGTACATTTTACGCCAACTGATTTTATATGTTTAAAACTTTTTTATTTTGGAAGTTTTTTAATTTTTAAAGTAAATAAGGAAATATTTTTAAGACTGCTTCTTTCGTATATATCGCAGAGGAAGCATATTGGACTTTAGATTTAAATTTTATCACGGAAATTCTAGTTTTCCATAATTAGCGTATTATTCCAATTGCCTCAAATTGAACAAGTTTTTTTGATTAAATCTCTCTTCTGAAACTAGATTCAAAATATGAAGTATTGTAAACATTTCTCCTCATTTCAATGATTACGTTCTTTCAACTACAGCATATTTTAAATCCTTAAAACATTTTAAATCCTTAAAAGAATTTGCCTTCTGAAATTGTTTTTGATCATTAAAGACAGCAAGCATTTGCTTTATCTAGCTAGATATGAGGGTATAGCTCAGTGGTAGAGCATTCGACTGCAGTTCGAGAGGTCCCTGGTTCGAATCCGGGTGCTCCCTTCTGGAGATGACAATTTTAGCAAAATATGCATAAATCTCCATAGATATTGACCTGCATCATATGTTTCAATTAAAAAATTATTTTAAACCTATTTCAAATTACATTGTTTTCTAAACGCTGCTCCTCATTCTAATGGTTAAATAATTTTTCTACAGCGGATATTCTATCCCAAAAGTATTTTACTTCCAGATAGTTTAAAATAGTGTCATTAAATAAACACATGTTCTTTCAAATCACGTGCGCTGGTAAAACTCAGCGGTAGAGCATTCCGCTGTAGTTCCAGCGAAACCAGGTTCAAACATGAGTCCAGCCTTTCGAAGATGAACGATTTCGCGAAATGAATCTAAATATCTTGATATAGTTAAGAATATCATATACACCAATGGTATTAAACTGAACAGTTTTGGAAAAATTTCTAATCTACTTCTAGAAAAATTTTTCATATTATTCAAAAACATTTCATCGTTAAATTGCTTAAATACATTCTACGGCAACTGATTTTATATCTTTAAAACTTTAGGTATCTTGGAGTATTTAGAAATCTTTAAAGTAAATAGGAGAATGTTCTTAAGATTGTTTCATGCGGATATGACTCAGATGAAAAATATTGGATCTAAAAGGGTAAATTTATTACATAGACTTTTGTTTTCCATATATACACCAAAATACGTCAATAGTTTCCCATTCAACAGTTTTAGGTGATTGAATATCTCTTCTTAAACTGGATTCAAATTATGAGTTATTACAAACGCTTCTTATAATCCCAGTGATTAATTTCTTTCAACTACATCTGATTTTATATCCTTTAAACATTTTAAACCATTATATGAATTCAGATTCTGAAATAGTTTTTGATCGTTAAAGACAATAAGCATTTACATTTTTTATTAGACAATAAGCATTTACATTTGTTTATTATACGCGGGGTTATAGCTCAGAGGTAGAGCATTCGACTGCAGTGCGAGAGGTCCTTGGTTCGAAACCGGGTGCCCCCTCCTGGAGATGACAATTTTAGAAAGGTATGCATAAATATTGACATACATCATAGGTTTTAAGTGAATCATTCTCGTAAACCTACTTCAAGTTACATTGTTTTCTAAACACGTCTCCTTATTTGAATGGTTAAATAAACTTACTACAGCGGATATTTTATCCAAAAAACATTATACATTCAGTTACAATTGCACATTATATAAACGCATTTTCTTTCAAATCATCTGTGCAGGTAAATCTCAGTGATGGACCATTCCGCTGCAGTTTCAGTGGTCACTGGTTCAAAGCTGAGTACAGCCGTCCAGCGATAAACTTTTTTTCAAAAGGAATTAATTTATTGATATATTGAAATACTTCAATTATACTAAATTGAAATATTTTGTGTGAAAAATACTAATCCAATTATTGATTATTATTAAAACTTATTCTAAAAATTTTCATCATTATATTGCATGAGTACATTTTACGCCAACTGATTTTATATATTTAAAACTTTTTTATTTTGGAAGTTTTTTTAATTTTTAAAGTAAATTAGAATATATTTTTAAGACTGTTTCCTTCGTATATATCACAGATGAAGCATATCGGACTTTAGATTTAAATTTTATCACGGAAATTCTAGTTTTCCATAATTATCGTATTATTCCAATTGCCTCAAATTGAACAAGTTTTTTTGATTAAATCTCTCTTCTGAAACTAGATTCAAAATATGAAGTATTGTAAATATTTCTCCTCATTTCAATGATTACGTTCTTTCAACTACAGCATATTTTAAATCCTTAAAACATTTTAAATCCTTAAAAGAATTTGCCTTCTGAAATTGTTTTTGATCATTAAAGACAGCAAGCATTTGCTTTATCTAGCTAGATATGAGGGTATAGCTCAGTGGTAGAGCATTCGACTGCAGTTCGAGAGGTCCCTGGTTCGAATCCGGGTGTTCCCTTCTGGAGATGACAATTTTAGCAAAATATGCATAAATCTCCATAGATATTGAAGTGCATCATATGTTTCAATTTAAAAATTCTTTTAAACTATTTCAAACTACATGGTTTTCTAAACGCTGCTCCAGATTCTAATGGTTAAATAATTTTTCTACAGCGGATATTCTATCCCAAAAACATTTTACTTCCAGATAGTTTCAAATAGTGTCATTAAATAAACACATGTTCTTTCAAATCACGTGCGCTGGTAAAATTCAGCGGTAGAGCATTCCGCTGTAGTTCCAGCGAAACCAGGTTCAAACATAGTCCAGCCTTTCGAAGATGAACGATTTCGCGAAATGAATCTAAATATCTTGATATAGTTAAGAATATCATATACACCAATGGTATTAAACTGAACAGTTTTGAAAAACTTCTAATCTACTTCTAGAAAAATTTTTCATATTATTCAAAAACATTTCATCGTTAAATTGCTTAAATACATTCTACGGCAACTGATTTTATATCTTTAAAACTTTAGGTATCTTGGAGTATTTTGAAATCTTTAAAGTAAATAAGAGAATGTTCTTAAGATTGTTTCATGCGGATATGACTCAGATGAAAAATATTGGATCTAAAAGGGTAAATTTATTACATAGACTTTTGTTTTCCATATATACACCAAAATACGTCAATAGTTTCCCATTCAACAGTTTTAGGTGATTGAATATCTCTTCTTAAACTGGATTCAAATTATGAGTTATTACAAACGCTTCTTATAATCCCAGTGATTAATTTCTTTCAACTACATCTGATTTTATATCCTTTAAACATTTTAAACCATTATATGAATTCAGATTCTGAAATAGTTTTTGATCGTTAAAGACAATAAGCATTTACATTTTTTATTAGACAATAAGCATTTACATTTGTTTATTATACGCGGGGTTATAGCTCAGAGGTAGAGCATTCGACTGCAGTGCGAGAGGTCCTTGGTTCGAAACCGGGTGCCCCCTCCTGGAGATGACAATTTTAGAAAGGTATGCATAAATATTGACATACATCATAGGTTTTAAGTGAATCATTCTCGTAAACCTACTTCAAGTTACATTGTTTTCTAAACACGTCTCCTTATTTGAATGGTTAAATAAACTTACTACAGCGGATATTTTATCCAAAAAACATTATACATTCAGTTACAATTGCACATTATATAAACGCATTTTCTTTCAAATCATGTGTGCAGGTAAATCTCAGTGATGGACCATTCCGCTGCAGTTTCAGTGGTCACTGGTTCAAAGCTGAGTACAGCCGTCCAGCGATAAACTTTTTTTCAAAAGGAATTAATTTATTGATATATTGAAATACTTCAATTATACTAAATTGAAATATTTTGTGTGAAAAATACTAATCCAATTATTGATTATTATTAAAACTTATTCTAAAAATTTTCATCATTATATTGCATGAGTACATTTTACGCCAACTGATTTTATATATTTAAAACTTTTTTATTTTGGAAGTTTTTTTAATTTTTAAAGTAAATTAGAATATATTTTTAAGACTGTTTCCTTCGTATATATCACAGATGAAGCATATCGGACTTTAGATTTAAATTTTATCACGGAAATTCTAGTTTTCCATAATTATCGTATTATTCCAATTGCCTCAAATTGAACAAGTTTTTTTGATTAAATCTCTCTTCTGAAACTAGATTCAAAATATGAAGTATTGTAAATATTTCTCCTCATTTCAATGATTACGTTCTTTCAACTACAGCATATTTTAAATCCTTAAAACATTTTAAATCCTTAAAAGAATTTGCCTTCTGAAATTGTTTTTGATCATTAAAGACAGCAAGCATTTGCTTTATCTAGCTAGATATGAGGGTATAGCTCAGTGGTAGAGCATTCGACTGCAGTTCGAGAGGTCCCTGGTTCGAATCCGGGTGTTCCCTTCTGGAGATGACAATTTTAGCAAAATATGCATAAATCTCCATAGATATTGAAGTGCATCATATGTTTCAATTTAAAAATTCTTTTAAACTATTTCAAACTACATGGTTTTCTAAACGCTGCTCCAGATTCTAATGGTTAAATAATTTTTCTACAGCGGATATTCTATCCCAAAAACATTTTACTTCCAGATAGTTTCAAATAGTGTCATTAAATAAACACATGTTCTTTCAAATCACGTGCGCTGGTAAAATTCAGCGGTAGAGCATTCCGCTGTAGTTCCAGCGAAACCAGGTTCAAACATAGTCCAGCCTTTCGAAGATGAACGATTTCGCGAAATGAATCTAAATATCTTGATATAGTTAAGAATATCATATACACCAATGGTATTAAACTGAACAGTTTTGAAAAACTTCTAATCTACTTCTAGAAAAATTTTTCATATTATTCAAAAACATTTCATCGTTAAATTGCTTAAAACATTCTACGGCAACTGATTTTATATCTTTAAAACTTTAGGTATCTTGGAGTATTTTGAAATCTTTAAAGTAAATAAGAGAATGTTCTTAAGATTGTTTCATGCGGATATGGCTCAGATGAAAAATATTGGATCTAAAAGGGTAAATTTATTACATAGACTTTTGTTTTCCATATATACACCAAAATACGACAATAGTTTCCCATTCAACAGTTTTAGGTGATTGACTATCTCTTCTTAAACTGGATTCAAATTATGAGTTACTCCAAACGCTTCTTATAATCCCAGTGATTAATTTCTTTCAACTACATCTGATTTTATATCCTTTAAACATTTTAAACTATTAAATGAATTCTGATTCTGAAATAGTTTTTGATCGTTAAAGACAATAAGCTTTTACATTTTTTATTAGACAATAAGCATTTACTTTTGTTTATTATACGCGGGGGTATAGCTCAGTGGTAGAGCATTCGACTGCAGTTCGAGAGGTCCCTGGTTCGAAACCGGGTGCCCCCTTCTGGAGATGACAATTTTAGAAATGTATGCATAAATATTGACATACATCATAGGTTTTGAGTGAATCATTCTCGTAAACCTACTTCAAGTTACATTGTTTTCTAAACTCGTCTCCTCATATAAATTGTTAAATAAACTTACTACAGCGGATATTTTATCCAAAAAACATTATACATTTAGTTAGTTTACAATTGCCCATTAAATAAACGCATTTTCTTTCAAATCATGTGTGCAGGTAAATCTCAGTGATAGACCATTCCGCTGCAGTTTCAGTGATCACTTGTTCCAAGCTGAGTACAGCCGTCCAGCGATAAACTTTTTTTCAAAAGGAATTAATTTATTGATATATTGAAATACGTCAATTATACTAAATTGAAATATTTTGTGTGAAAAATACTAATCTAATTATTGATTATTATTACAACTTATTCTAAAAATTTTCATCATTATATTGCATAAGTACATTCTACGCCAACTGATTTTATATATTTAAAACTTTCTTATTTTGGAAGTTTTTTTTATTTTTAAAGTAAATTAGAAAGTATTTTTAAGACTGCTTCATTCGTATATATCACAGATGAAGCATATCGGACTTTAGATTTCAATTTTATCACGGAATTTCTAGTTTTCCATAATTATCGTATTATTTCAATTGCTTCAAATTGAACAGTTTTTTTTTATTAAATCTCTCTTCTGAAACTAGATTCAAAATATGAAGTATTGTAAACATTTCTCCTCATTTCAATAATTACGTTCTTTCAACTACAGCATATTTTAAATCCTTAAACATTTTATATCCTTAAAAGAATTTGCATTCTGAAATTGGTTTTGATCGTTAAAGACAATAAGCATTTGCTTTATCTTGCTAGACATGGGGGTATAGCTCAGTGGTAGAGCATTCGACTGCAGTTCGAGAGGTCCCTGGTTCGAATCCGGGTGCCCCCTTCTGGAGATGGCAAAATATGCATAAATCTCCATAGATATTGACGTGCATCATATGTTTCAATTTAAAAATTATTTTAAACCTATTTCAAACTACATGGTTTTCTAAACGCTGCTCTTCATTCTAATGGTTAAATAATTTTTCTACAGCGGATATTCTATCCCTAAATCATTTTACTTCCAGATAGTTTGAAATAGTGTCATTAAATAAACACATGTTCATTCAAATCACGTGCGCTGGTAAAACTCAGCGGTAGAGCATTCCGCTGTAGTTCCAGCGAAACCAGGTTCAAACATGAGTCCAGCCTTTCGAAGATGAATGATTTCGCAAAATGAATCTAAATATCTTGATATACTTAAGAATATCATATACACCAATGATATTAAACTGAACAGTTTTGGGAAAACTTCTAATCTGCTTCTAGAAAATTTTTTCATATTATTCAAAAACATTTCATCGTTAAATTGCTTAAATACATTCTACGGCAACTGGTTTTATATCTTTAAAACTTTTAGTATCTTGGAATATTTTGTAATCTTTAAAGTAAATAAGAGAATGTTCTTAAGATTGTTTCATGCGGATATAGCTCAGATGAAAAATATTGGATCTAAAAGGGAAAATTTATTACAGAGATTTTTGTTTTCCATTTATAACCAAATTACGTCAATTGTTTCCCATTGAACAGTTTTAGGTGATTGAATATCTCTTCTTTAACTGGATTCAAATTATGAGTTACTCCAAACGCTTCTTATCATCCCAGTGATTAATTTCTTTCAACTACGTCTGATTTTATAACCTTTAAACATTTTAAACCATTAAATGAATTCTGATTCTGAAATAGTTTTTGATCGTTAAAGACTATAAGCTTTTACATTTTTTATTAGACAATAAGCAATTACTTTTGTTTATTATACGCGGGGGTATAGCTCAGTGGTAGAGCATTCGACTGCAGTTCGAGAGGTCCCTGGTTCGAAACCGGGTGCCTCCTTCTGGAGATGGCAATTTTAGAAAGGTATGCATAAATATTGACCTATATCGTATGTTTTAAGTGAATCATTCTCGTAAACCAATATCAAGTTACATTGTTTTCAAAACTCGTCATCTCATTCGAATGGTTAAATAAACTTACTACAGCGGATATTTTATTCAAAAACATTATACATTCAGTTAGTTTACAATTGCCCATTAAATAAACGCATTTTCTTTCAAATCATGTGTGCAGGTAAATCTCAGTGATAGACCATTCCGCTTCAGTTTCAGTGATCACTTGTTCCAACCTGAGTACAGCCGTCCAGCGATAAACTTTTTTTCAAATGGAATTAATTTATTGATATATTGAAATACGTCAATTATACTAAATTGAAATACTTTGTGTGAAAAATACTAATCTAATTATTGATTATTATTACAACTTATTCTAAAAATTTTCATCATTATATTGCATAAGTACATTCTACCCCAACTGATTTTATATATCTAAAACTTTTTTATTTTGGAAGTTTTTTTAATTTTTAAAGTAAATTAGAATATATTTTTAAGACTGTTTCCTTCGTATATATCACAGATGAAGCATATCGGACTTTAGATTTAAATTTTATCACGGAAATTCTAGTTTTCCATAATTATCGTATTATTTCAATTGCTTCAAATTGAACAGTTTTATATTTGATTAAATCTCTCTTCTGAAACTAGATTCAAAATATGAAGTATTGTAAACATTTCTCCTCATTTCAATGATTACGTTCTTTCAACTACAGCATATTTTAAATCCTTAAAAGAATTTGCATTCTGAAATTGGTTTTGATCGTTAAAGACAATAATCATTTGCTTTATCTTGCTAGACATGGGGGTATAGCTCAGTGGGAGAGCATTCGACTGCAGTTCGAGAGGTCCCTGGTTCGAATCCGGGTGCCCCCTTCTGAAGATGGCAATTTTAGCAAAATATGCATAAACCTCCATAGATATTGACGTGCATCATATGTTTCAATTTAAAAATTCTTTTAAACTATTTCAAACTACATGGTTTTCTAAACGCTGCTCCAAATTCTAATGGTTAAATAATTTTTCTAGAGCGGATATCCTATCCCAAAAACATTTTACTTCCAGATAGTTTCAAATAGTGTCATTAAATAAACACATGTTCTTTCAAATCACGTGCGCTGGTAAAACTCAGCGGTAGAGCATTCCGCTGTAGTTCCAGCGAAACCAGGTTCAAACATGAGTCCAGAATTTCGAAGATGAATGATTTCGCAAAATGAATCTAAATATCTTGATATACTTAAGAATATCATATACACCAATGATATTAAACTGAACAGTTTTGGGAAAACTTCTAATCTGCTTCTAGAAAATTTTTTCATATTATTCAAAAACATTTCATCGTTAAATTGCTTAAATACATTCTACGGCAACTGGTTTTATATCTTTAAAACTTTTAGTATCTTGGAGTATTTTGTAATCTTTAAAGTAAATAAGAGAATGTTCTTAAGATTGTTTCATGCGGATATAGCTCAGATGAAAAATATTGGATCTAAAAGGGAAAATTTATTACAGAGATTTTTGTTTTCCATATATAACCAAATTACGTCAATTGTTTCCCATTGAACAGTTTTAGGTGATTGAATATCTCTTCTTTAACTGGATTCAAATTATGAGTTACTCCAAACGCTTCTTATCATCCCAGTGATTAATTTCTTTCAACTACATCTGATTTTATAACCTTTAAACATTTTAAACCATTAAATGAATTCTGATTCTGAAATAGTTTTTGATCGTTAAAGACTATAAGCTTTTACATTTTTTATTAGACAATAAGCAATTACTTTTGTTTATTATACGCGGGGGTATAGCTCAGTGGTAGAGCATTCGACTGCAGTTCGAGAGGTCCCTTTCTGGAGATGACAATTTTAGAAAGGTATGCATAAATATTGACATATATCGTATGTTTTAAGTGAATCATTCTCGTAAACCAATATCAAGTTACATTGTTTTCAAAACTCGTCATCTCATTTAAATTGTTAAATAAACTTACTACAGCGGATATTTTATCCAAGAAAACATTATACATTCAGTTAGTTTACAATTGCCCATTAAATAAACGCATTTTCTTTCAAATCATGTGTGCAGCTAAATCTCAGTGATAGACCATTCCGCTGCAGTTTCAGTGATCACTTGTTCCATGCTGAGTACAGCCGTCCAGCGATAAACTTTTTTTCAAAAGGAATTAATTTATTGATATATTGAAATACGTCAATTATACTAAATTGAAATACTTTGTGTGAAAAATACTAATCTAATTATTGATTATTATTACAACTTATTCTAAAAATTTTCATCATTATATTGCATAAGTACATTCTACGCCAACTGATTTTATATTTTTAAAACTTTTTTATTTTTGAAGTTTTTTTAATTTTTAAAGTAAAGTAGAAAATATTTTTAAGACTTCTTCATTCGTATATATCACAGATGAAGCATATCGGACTTTAGATTAAATTTGATCACGGAATTTCTAGTTTTCCATAATTATCGTATTATTTCAATTGCTTCAAATTGAACAGATTTTTTTTTTGATTAAATCTCTCTTCTGAAACTAGATTCAAAATATGAAGTATTGTAAACATTTCTCCTCATTTCAATGATTACGTTCTTTCAACTACAGCATATTTTAAATCCTTAAACATTTTAAATCCTTAAAAGAATTTGCATACTGAAATTGGTTTTGATCGTTAAAGACAATAAGCATTTCCTTTATCTTGCTAGACATGGGGGTATAGCTCAGTGGTAGAGCATTCGTCTGCAGTTCGAGAGGTCCCTGGTTCGAATCCGGGTGCCCCCTTCTGGAGATGGCAATTTTAGCAAAATATGCATAAATCTCAATAGATATTGACGTGCATCATATGTTTCAATTTAAAAATTCTTTTAAACCTATTTCAAACTACATGGTTTTCTAAACGCTGCTCTTCAATCTAATGGTTAAATAATTTTTCTACAGCGGATATTCTATCCCTAAAACATTTTACTTCCAGATAGTTTAAAATAGTGTCATTAAATAAACACATGTTCTTTCAAATCACGTGCGCTGGAAAAACTCAGCGGTAGGGCATTCCGCTGTAGTTCCAGCGAAACCAGGTTCAAACATGAGTCCAGCCTTTCGAAGATGAACCATTTCGCAAAATGAATCTAAATATCTTAATATACTTAAGAATATCAAATGCACCAATGGTATTAAACTGAACAGTTTTGGGAAAACTTCTAATCTGCTTCTAGAAAATTTTTTCATATTATTCAAAAACATTTCATCGTTAAATTGCTTAAATACATTCTACGGCAACTGATTTTATATCTTTAAAACTTTTAGTATCTTGGAGTATTTTGTAATCTTTAAAGTAAATAAGAGAATGTTCTTAAGATTGTTTCATGCAGATATGGCTCAGATGAAAAATATTGGATCTAAAAGGGAAAATTTATTACAGAGATTTTTGTGTTCCATATATACACCAAATTACGTCAATTGTTTCCCATTCAACAGTTTTAGGTGATTGAATATCTCTTCTTAAACTGGATTCAAATTATGAGTTACTCTAAACGCTTCTTATCAGCCCAGTGATTAATTTCTTTCAACTACATCAGATTTTATATCCTTTAAACCTTTTAAACCATTAAATGAATTCAGATTCTGAAATAGTTTTTGATCGTTAAAGACAATAAGCATTTACATTTTTTATTAGACAATAAGCATTTACATTTGTTTATTATACGCGGGGTTATAGCTCAGAGGTAGAGCATTCGACTGCAGTTCGAGAGGTCCTTGGTTCGAAACCGGGTGCCCCCTCCTGGAGATGACAATATCAGAAAGGTATGCATAAATATTGACATACATCATAGGTTTTAAGTGAATCATTCTCGTAAACCTACTTCAAGTTACATTGTTTTCTAAACACGTCTCCTTATTTGAATGGTTAAATAAACTTACTACAGCGGATATTTTATCCAAAAAACATTATACATTCAGTTACAATTGCACATTATATAAACGCATTTTCTTTCAAATCATGTGTGCAGGTAAATCTCAGTGATGGACCATTCCGCTGCAGTTTCAGTGGTCACTGGTTCAAAGCTGAGTACAGCCGTCCAGCGATAAACTTTTTTTCAAAAGGAATTAATTTATTGATATATTGAAATACGTCAATTATACTAAATTGAAATATTTTGTGTGAAAAATACTAATCCAATTATTGATTATTATTAAAACTTATTCTAAAAATTTTCATCATTATATTGCATAAGGACATTCTACACCAACTGATTTTATATATTTAAAACGTTTTTATTTTGGAAGTTTTTTTAATTTTTAAAGTAAATTAGAAAATATTTTTAAGAATGCTTCATTCGTATATATCACAGATGAAGCATATCGGACTTTAGATTTAAATTTTATCACGTAAATTCTAGTTTTCCATAATTATCGTATTATTTCAATTGCTTCAAATTGAACAGTTTTTTTTTATTAAATCTCTCTTCTGAAACTGGATTCAAAATATGAAGTATTGTAAACATTTCTCCTTATTTCAATGATTACGTTCTTTCAACTACAGCATATTTTAAATCCTTAAAAGAATTTGCATTCTGAAATTGGTTTTGATCGTTAAAGACAATAAGCATTTGCTTTATCTTGCTAGATATGGGGTATAGCTCAGTGGTAGAGCATTCGACTGCAGTTCGAGAGGTCTCTGGTTCGAATCCGGATGCCCCCTTCTGGAGATGGCTATTTTAGCAAAATATGCATAAATCTCCATAGATATTGACGTGTATCATATGTTTCAATTTAAAAATTCTTTTAAACATATTTCAAATTACATTGTTTTCTAAACGCTGCTCCTCATTCTAATGGTTAAATACATTTTCTACACCGGATATTCTATCCCAAAAACATTTTACTTCCAGATTGTTTAAAATAGTGTCATTAAATAAACACATGTTCTTTCAAATTACGTGATCTGGTAAAGCTCAGTGGTAGAGCATTCCGCTGCTGAGAGTTCCAGCGACACCAGGTTCAAACCTGAGTACAGCCTTCCGAAGATGAACGATTTCGCAAAATGAATCTAAATATCTTGATATACTTAAGAATATCATATACACCAATGGTATTAAACTGAACAGTTTGGGGAAAACTTCTAATCTGCTTCTAGAAAATTTTTTCATATTATTCAAAAATTTTTCATCGTTAAATTGCTTAAATACATTCTAAGGCAACTGATTTTAAATCTTTAGAACTTTTAGTATATTGGAGTATTTTGTAATCTTTAAAGTAAATAAGAAAATGTTCTTAAGATTGTTTCATGCGGATATAGCTCAGATGAAAAATATTGGATCTAAAGTGGAAAATTTATTACAGAGATTTTTGTTTTCCATATATACACCATATTACGTCAATTGTTTCCCATTGAACAGTTTTAGGTGATTTGATATCCCTTCTTAAACTGGATTCAAATTATGAGTTACTCCAAACGCTTCTTATCATCCCAGTTGTTAATTTCTTTCAACTATATCTGATTTTATATCCATAAAACATTTTAAACCATTAAATAAATTCAGATTCTGAAATAGTTTTTGATCGTTAAAGACAATAAACATTTACATTTTTTATAAGACAATAAGCATTTACTTTTGTTTATTATACGCGGGGGTATGGCTCAGTGGTAGAGCATTCGGCTGCAGTTCGAGAGGTCCCTTGTTCAAAACTGGGTGACCTCTTCTGGAGATGACAATTTTAGAAAGGTATGCATAAATATTGACATACTTCATAGGTTTTAAGTGAATCATTCTCGTAAACCTACTTCAAGTTACATTATTTTTTAAACTCATCTCCTCATTTGAATGGTTAAATAAACTTAATACAGCGGATATTTTATCCAAAAAACATTATACATTCAGTTAGTTTACAATTGAACATTAAATAAAGGCATGTTCTTTCAAATCATGAGTTCAGGTAAATCTCAGTGATAGAGCATTCCACTGCAGTTTCAATGGTCACTGGTTCAAAGCTGTGTACAGCCGTCCAGCGATAAACTTTTTTTCAAAAGGAATTAATTTATTGATATATTGAAATACGTCAATTATACTAAATTGAAATACTTTGTGTGAAAAATACTAATCTAATTATTGATTATTATTACAAGTTATTCTAAAGATTTTCATTATTATATTGCATAAGTACATTCTACGCCAACTGATTTTTTATATTTAAAACGTTTTTATTTTGGAAGTTTTTTAATTTTTAAAGTAAATAAGGAAATATTTTTAAGACTGCTTCTTTCGTATATATCGCAGAGGAAGCATATTGGACTTTAGATTTAAATTTTATCACGGAAATTCTAGTTTTCCATAATTAGCGTATTATTTCAATTGCCTCAAATTGAACAAGTTTTTTTGATTAAATCTCTCTTCTGAAACTAGATTCAAAATATGAAGTATTGTAAACATTTCTCCTCATTTCAATGATTACGTTCTTTCAACTACAGCATATTTTAAATCCTTAAAACATTTTAAATCCTTAAAATAATTTGCCTTCTGAAATTGTTTTTGATCATTAAAGACAGCAAGCATTTGCTTTATCTAGCTAGATATGAGGGTATAGCTCAGTGGTAGAGCATTCGACTGCAGTTCGAGAGGTCCCTGGTTCGAATCCGTGTGCTCCCTTCAGGAGATGACAATTTTAGCAAAATATGCATAAATCTCCATAGATATTGACCTGCATCATATGTTTCAATTAAAAAATTATTTTAAACCTATTTCAAATTACATTGTTTTCTAAACGCTGCTCCTCATTCTAATGGTTAAATAAATCTTCTACAGCGGACATTCTATCCCAAAAACATTTTACTTCCAGATAGTTTAAAATAGTGTCATTAAATAAACACATGTTCTTTCAAATCACGTGCGCTGGTAAAGCTCAGTGGTAGAGCATTCCGCTGCAGAGTTCCAGCGACACCAGGTTCAAACCTGAGTCCAGCCTTTCGAAGATGAACGATTTCGCAAAATGAATCTGAATATCTTGATATTCTTAAGAATATCATTTACACCTATGGTATTAAACTGAACTGTTTTGGGAAAACTTCTAATCTGCTTCTAGAAAATTTTTTCATATTATCTCAAAAACATTTCATCGTTAAATTGCTTAAATACATTCTACGGCAACTGATTTTATATCTTTAAAACTTTTAGAATCTTGGAGTATTTTGTAATCTTTAAAGTAAATAAGAGAATGTTCTTAAGATTGTTTCATGCGGATATGGCTCAGATGAAATATATTGGATCTAAAATGGAAAATTTATTACAGAGATTTTTGTTTTCCATATATACACCAAATTACGTCAATTGTTTCCCATTGAACAGTTTTAGGTGATTGAATATCTCTTCTTAAACTGGATTCAAATTATGAGTTACTCATTACTGTAGATGATTTAAATCCTACATTAAAGAATTTAGTTATTTTCGAGGATTGTGTGACCGAGAAAATGAAAAAACCATTCAGGAATTATTTATCAGAGGTAGAAAGAAAAACGCATCCATTATTTATTTATCGCAGTCTTATTATTCAACTCCTATCAATATAAGAAAGAACTGTAATTACTTTATATTTTTCAATCTACAACCAAAAGAAATTCAACAGATTATATGAAAGATAGATGGTAAATTAAGTACTGTAATAAAGTGAGTTAAGTACTGTAAGAATTCAAACCAAATGTATAATAAAAGTGTTCAAAAACAATACGATTTTTTAATGTTAGATTTAGTGCATCCAAAAATGAGATATAGAAAAAATTTGATCCGATATAAATGAAATGGAAGAATATTTAGAAAAAAGATTGTATGTTTACAGAAAGAGTAGAAATTTGTATAACAAGATAAGTATTTCATTATCAATAAGCAAAGTCATCCTAGGTGGAACGGGTTTATCTGCTATTGCTTTTATTCCTCTTGCTTGCTTAAGTTTATCTGCAGGAGTTGTAGAAGTGGTTGATAGAAGATTAAAAATAGAAAAAAGAAAGGAAGAATATAAACGTTGCTTTAGATTTTATAAAGGACTCATTAATTCATATAAAGCTAAGAAATATACAGAAGAAGAAATTTATTTAAAAGAAAAGGATTTCATAGAAACATTAAATTTTAATGGAGTTAAAAATATATAAAAGAAATGCAATTGGATGGATATAAATTTATTCATCCTAAATAAATGGTGTGTAAAAAAATATTCATATTTTTAAAGAAACAAAAGGTGAAGGTATAGTAGGTTTAATTAGAGGTGGTGATATTGTTGGATGGTTACAAGATAAAATACATCCTCCAGAAATGCATTTACCTGGATATCAATATTGTGGTCCATTTACAAAATTAAAAGAAAGATCAAAAAGAGGTGATCCTGGAATAAATAGAGTTGATAAAGCTTGTAAAAAACACGATATTGAATACAATAAAACAAAAGATACAAAACAGAAACATGTTGCTGATCAAGAATTAATAGATGATTTAAATGCAATAGAAGATCCAACATTTCGAGAAAGATTAGATAGAGGAATTATTAAACCTATTATTAAAGTTAAAAAACTTTTGGATTGGGAATTCCTCCTAATATGTATTGTGTCAAGTGTGAAAAGAAAACCGAAACTAAAAATTATCATGAAACTACTAAAAATAATAAACCAATGGGTAAAGGTATTTGTACAATTTGTGGAAGTAAAAAGAATGTTTTTTTAGTCAAAAAGTTCTAAAAGAAACATATTATAATCCAGAAACAGGTTATTATGGTATTCAAGAATTAAAAAGAGAAACGGGATTACCTAAAAAAGATGTTGAAGAATTTTTATATGAACGAGATGTGTATACACGATATAAATCCGTTAATCGTAAATTTAAAAGAAGAGTTTATGTTCCAAACGGTAATAATCAATTTCACGCCGATTTGCTATTTATAAAAAATTATGGCAAATATAACGATGGAACTAATTATTTGTTAACAGTTATAGATGCTTTTAATAAATATGCTTGGACTTTCCCTATAAAAAGAAAAACATCTGAAGAAGTCGTACAAGGTTTCAAACAATTTTTTAAAGAAAAAATACCGAAATTTATATTGGCGGATGAAGGTACTGAATTTACAGGAAAAGTTACACAAAAGCTATTTAAAGATTATAACATAAAATGGTTTACGACTTATAATAAAGAAAAATATCTGCAATAGCTGAGAGATTTAATAGAAGTATAAGAGAAAAAATTATAAAATATATGCACGCTAAAAATACTAAAAGATATATTGATGTACTACCTAAATTACTTGTTAATTATAACAATTCATATCATAGATCAATGAAAGTGACACCCATTGAGGCTAGTCGAGACGAAAATGAATCTCAAGTTTATAAAAATTTATATACTAAAAAGTTCATAAAACAAGAAAGATCAATCATGCTTAAAGCATTGATTATGAAACACATTCCAACTTCAATGCAATTTTGTTTAAACAAGTCTAAAATGCAATACATTCCTCGGTAATATTTTGAAACTTATCACAATACTGCATTAATTTATTATATTTGAAAACTTAAACCTTCATCGAAAAAAATGAACTTCATTCAAATGACGGCATTGAAATATAAATTGCCTGGTTTAAACATCTCTAAAATGTTATACATTCCTTGGTAATAGTTTTAGAATTATCATAATACTACAATAATTTATTATATTCGAAAACTTCATCGAAAACAACTGAAATTAATTCAAATGACGTCATAGAAAAAATAACACGCCTGGATCTCTATATAAAAACAGGATTTCATTCATAACTTTCTCCCGTTCATTTCATTCATCACAATACTATAATAATTTATTTTATTTAAACATTTTGTTTAAGACCATGGAGCTACAAAACATTAAACTCTATGCTTGAAACTTCATCGAAAAAAATCGTCCTTCTCTTTATGACATCAATTAATATTTCATTCATATCAGCCATGCAGACTCCATGGACTGAATTATTTTGTGTTAAAAAAATACAGGAATTCTAATACAACTAATTTTATATATTTTGCTGTTTATATTTTACATAGTTGAAAAATAGGCTTAGTTGTAGAAATAATCAAATTTAGATGAGCATTAAAACTCAAATATATTGTCATTGCATTGTTTCAGTATGTAGATGCACAGAATTTAAGCAAAAATAAAGTAGTTTTAGGACGGATACAACACTCCATATGAATTAAAAGAACTTAAAAAAATCACGATTTTGAAACAAGATGAATGCCATATATCATTTTGAAGTGGGTCATGTGATCGTTTCATATCATGGTCACGTGATCGTTTCATATAAGAGGTGTAATTATTATTTTAATTTCTGTTTAAAAAACTACTGAATATATTTCGCTGAATTTTTTTTATATATTTTATGGAATAATTTGAATATTACCTAAAATTTTCGAAGCAATTTGTGAATTTTAAATCCGCTTAAAAAATGTTTGAAAAATTAGGTCCCATAGGGCTCAATGTATTTCATTTTTTCGACCCGGGTTCAATCCAAAACTAATTGGATAATATTATTCATTTATATTCCCATAGGTTCTACAGACCATCTGAACAACATACTAAAATTTCATTTTGATTAAGTCATTTTTACGGCAGTTATAGTGCTAACGGACAGACATACAGACAGACAGACAGAATGAACAAAGTCATAAACACTTTTCAACTTTGTTGTAAAGTGTTAAAAACCTAAATTTAAGATAGGGGATAGAGTTAGAATATCAACAGTTAAAGAAACATTCAGGAGAGTAGATGATTCTACATTTATGGAGGACATTTTTATGGTTTCTGAAGTAATCAAAACAGATCCAATTATTTATCGATTAAAAGATTTAAACAGTTAAGAAATTGAAGGAACTTTTTATGAAAATGAAATGGTAAAGTATAATATAAGAGATGAAGTGTATAAAATTGAGAAAATCATAAAAAGGAAAGGGAATCGTTATCTTGTTAAATGGTTTGGTTATTCTGATAATTTTAACTCTTGGATAAATAAAAAGGATTTTTTGTCAATAGACAGTGATACAAATTTTATGGATTCAAAAATAGAATCCATCAGTGTTGCGTCATCACCCAACACTGAATTCGCACCATTAGTATAACTTACAATACCCATACGGTATAGTGCGGTTGATTGTCATGGGGTTGATAAAAATTAGTTGTTGAATAAATGAGTGATGTTGAAGAGATTATAATTCCAGAACCGTATAAAAAGATTATCAGTCAGATAAAATATATGAAATTAGTATATGATTCTTCCGATAATGAATATTACTATGATTCACATCAAATTTATTCATATTTAAAACAAAGACTGAATTCTAGGATAGTATATTTCAATAAATTAAAAAAAGTAAATAAATTAAATTTTAATAGTGAAGCAATTGAATTATTTATAAATTTTTTAGAGTTTATGTATTATGAAAAATCAGTTCCCTTTATATATTTCATGAAAAAGGTTTGTAATATTTTTAAAATTGAAAATAATATAAATATTAAAATTAAAATGAAATATGAAAAAATCTGGAATCAATTCACTTTAAAAAAATATGTTTAAATAAATGGAGTTATGCAAGCATTGTCAAATTGAAAAACCTCTTGATCAATTTGATACATATCATCGAAAAGGTAAAATTAATTACCAAAGTCACTGTAAATGTTGTGATTCCTTAATCAAATATAAAAAAATTAAATGTGAATATGGAAAGATGTACACATATACACATAGAAAAAGACATTTCCAAAGTGTTTATCACGGAAGTCATTCGCCTTCAAAAAATGTTTTCTAATAAATAGAGCTAACATTAAGGACTGAGTTAAAATAATACTGTAAATCTCACAACATAAAAAATTATTCAAGATTGAAAAAATCTGAACTCTTTCAACATATAATTAACCATGAAAAAAGAAAAAAAAAAGACTTAAAAAAGATAAATATTAAAACAAATTTGTTTTCGAAGAATGTGGTGGAATTACGAAAATACTGTAAAACTCTCAATATTCGTAGATATTCAAAATTTAAAAAATCTGAACTTATTCAGCATATAATTGATCAAGCAGAAAGAAAATCTTTGTTAAAAGTATTTGATTTTACAGATGATTTATTTTCTGAACCTATAGTTAAATGTAAAATTTGTAAAGAATATTATAATCCTTCTTTAGTAGATAATCATTTAAAATCATTCATACACGAGAATTCTGAATTAAACAAATTAAATCTAAAGAATAAATCTATATCAAAACTTGTTGAAATTTGTAAGAGGTATAATTTTAATAAATATTCAGATTACAGAGAAAAATCTGATCTCATTAGTTGTATCATCGATGAAATTGAAAGAAGAAATTTTATATCAATATTTCAATTTGAAAATGAGTTATTTCCTAAAGAAAAGAAACCTGGAGAATAACAGATAAAATGTAAAGAATGTGGTGTATTTTATAAAAAATCATATTTAAAAAACCATTTGAGAAGTCAGAAACATAGAGATGCTGTTGTTGTTTGTGATGATGAGATTGAAGAAATTGAAGATGCTCTTGCTAGTAGATTAAAAACATATAAAATTAAAAATTCTACAAATTTAATGACTATCTTAGATTATCTAGAAGATAAAAGAAAAAAAGTATTTCCGTTAATAAAACAACTTACATGTAATGCGGAACTAAAAGTGAATGTGAAATTACATTGTACCTATGCTCGAAATGAAGATGATTTTCAAGAATTTTCATTTAAAACACCCAATCGAATTATTTTACAGGCTTGTGATTTAGATGACTTTTACGATTATACTATAGATAAAATACTTACTGAATCAGATGATTTCATATCAAGAGGATCTGGATGGGCACTCGTCGAAATTAAATATTTATATTTAGCAATAAATAAATATAATTCCCTTAAAGGTTCATCTTATAATGAACTACCAGATAAAATCAAAAAGAAAAGAGCTGTATTAAATATTAAAAATAAAGATAATAATTGTTTTGCCTTGTGTATTTCTGCTTTTTTAACTCCCGTCGGTAGAAAAATCCATAATCCTGGAAGAACAAGTAATTATAACATTGATAATGTTATGAAATGGATGAAGGACATACCAGCCCCAGTATCGTTAAATGATATTGATAAATTTGAAAAAAATAGTGGTATATCCGTTAATGTTTATGGTTATAGGGGTTATATATATCCCTTAAGAATAACAAAAGAAAAACTTGATATACATGTGAATTTACTATATATTGAAGAAGAAGATAAGTCTCATTACTGTTTAATTAAAGATTTATGTAGATTAGTCAACTCACAAAGATATAGAAATACATGGCGTAAACTTGTATGTGATATGTGTTTTTCATTTTTTTTATGATCCTGAGATATTTAGAATGCATGAAGAAGATTGCGGAACTAAAAAAGCTGTACGCGTTCAAATGCCTGAAGAAGGAAAACAAATATCATTTCTAAATTATAGAAGAAAATTAAGAGTTCCATTTACAATTTATGCAGATTTTGAATGTTTATTAAAACCAATATTCTCTTGTAAACAGAATCCTAGATTAGCTTATAAATATAAATTATTAAATATTTATAGTATTTTAACAGAAGACGAAATAGATAATGGATTGTATAAATCAATTTTAAAAGATAGATATAATCTTAGCGATAAAAAAATTAATATAATAGAATTAAAATTAAACAAAAATTCTTATACTCTTCAATATCAGAAACATATACCTATAAGTTTTTGTTATTATATAAAATATGTACATGGTGATCATAAACCGCCTGTTATGTATAGAGGAGAAGATGCAATTTATAAATTTATGGAAATGTTAAGAAAAGAATTAAAAGAAATTGAGAAAATTTATAAAGATATTAAACCATTAGAAATGACAGAATTTGATGAAAATCATTATAAAAAAACTAATATTTGTCGTATATGTGAAAAAGAAATTGTTGGTAAAAAAGTAAGAGATCATGATCATTTAACAGGAAAATATAGAGGACCAGCTCATGAAGATTGTTATTTAAATTATAAAAATCCTGATTTTGTTCCTGTTTTTATTCATAACTTATCTGGATATGATTCTCATCTGTTTATTAAAACATTGGGAAAATGTGAAGAAAAATTGAAATTATTCCCAATACTGAAGAAAAATATATTTCCTTTAGTCAGAAAGTAGGTAATTTAAAATTAAGGTTTTTTGACTCTTAAATTTATGAGTAGTAGTTCAGATAATTTATCAAAAAATTTAACCAAAGAAATGTTCAAGGAAACAAGTAAATATTATTCTGGAAACAAATTAGATCTAATAACGAGAAAAGTTGTATATCCTTATGATTATATGAATTCGGAAAAACGTTTTAAAGAAGAAAAATTACCTTCTCAGAAATATTTTTGCAGCAAATTAAATGAAAGTAACATAAGAAATGAAGACTATAAACACGCTCAAAATGCATGGAAAACATTTGATATTGCAAATTTAGGTGAATATACTGATTTATATGTAAAGTCAGACGTATTAATGTTAGCAGACGTTTTTGAAAATTTTAGAGATATGTGTTTAAAAACTTATGGATTAGATTCCGCTTGGTATTTTACTGCCCCTGGGTTATCTTGGGATGTTATGTTAAAAATAACAAAAGTTAAATTAGATTTATTACATGACTATGATATGATTTTAATGTTGGAAAAAGGATCTAGAGGAGGTGTGTCTCAATGTTGTAATAGATATGGTAAAGCAAATAATAAATATATGAAAAATTATGATAAAAATAAGGAATCTAATTATTTAATGTATTTAGACGCAAATAATTTGTACAGTAGGGCAATGAGTCAATATTTACCTTATGGTGAATTTAAATGGTGTAGTTACGCTGAGCTAGGATTCTTTGAACAATGTGGAAGAATACAACAAATACCAGATGATTCAGAGTTTGGTTATATATTTGAAGTTGATTTAACATATCCTGAAAACTTACATGATTATCATACCGATTTACCATTATGTCCTGAAAATAGAATTCCTGAAAATTCTAAACAGAGTAAGCTGTTAACAACCTTATACGTTAAAAATAAATATGTTATCCATTATAGAAATTTAAAACAGTGTTTGAGAATGGGAATGAAAACGGGGACGATTCATAGAGCATTGCAATTTAAGCAATCAGATTGGTTAAAAAATATATAGATTTAAACACTGAAATGAGAACTAAGGCTACTAATGATTTTGAGAAAGATTTTTATAAATTAATGATTAATTCTATATTACGAAAATCTATGGAAAATATTAGAAAAAGAGTAGATATACGATTATGTAATGATTATAAAACAGTTGAGAAATTAATTGCAAAACCTAATTTTGAAAGTAGAACTATTTTGATGGGAATTTGGTAGCTGTTCATATGAATAAAACTAAAGTATATTTTAATAAACCGATCTATGTTGGAATGAGCATATTAGATTTATCAAAGCATTTAATGTATAATTTTCATTATAATGTTATGAAACCTACATATGAGGATAATATTAAGTTATTATATATGGATACAGACAGTTTTATATATGATATTAAAACGGATGACTTTTATGAAGATTTGAAATCGATGATTGGCTATTTCGATACTTCAGAGTATCAAGAAAATAATCCTTATAATATATCTAGATATAATAAAAAAGTATTGTGTAAAATGAAAGATGAAAATACTGGTGTGATTATGGAAGAATTCGCAGGTCTAAGGAGTAAAATGTATGCTATAAAACTAGAAAACAAAAGTGTTAAAGAATATAATAATAATGAAAAAGATGAAGAAAAACATAAAAACATTGAATCTAAAAAATCAAAAGGAGTTAAAAAAGACGTTGTTAAAAACAAAATAACATTTGAAGATTATAAAGACTGTTTATTCAATAAAAATGACCACTAGAGAAGTATGAATCTAATTAAAAGTATAAAACATGAATTGTATTCAATTCAAATAAATAAGATAGCTTTATCAGCAAAAGATGATAAACGTTACATTTTAGAAGATAGAATGAATACTAGAGCATTGGGTCATTATAAAAACACTTTATAAATTTTAATTATATATAATTGGTTTCCAAATAAAACAATTGTGAGAGAAATAAGTTGGATTCATTTAAAATTAGGTGAAACTATTTCTGATCGTTCGTAAAGCAATCAGAGATGGTTCAAAAGATATCCCGAGCTTTATGGATTAGTAAATGAATGATGGCAGATGTGAACCTGATTGCTATATGCACAGATATTATAAAAACTGTATTGAAATAAATGAGTAATCTACTTGGAGAGTTCAAATGAAAAATATATCCGCTTAATTATATTGGGGCCATCACCCCTAGGAAATTAGACAATTTCTACTAATTGTTTAAATATTTTAGATTATAAATTTTGAACTGCTAATAAATATTGTCTTGGTCAAAAAAATTGGAGAATTTTTTAATAAATTATTTGAACATTTTATAGAAATATTCTTGACGGACCGCATCATTCTAATTATCATTAATTTCAATATAAATTGTACTAGTTTTTAACTAAACAATATTCAAATTATCAATAGAAATAATACCTAAACATATAACATAATATATCAATAATTTACAAGTTTTTTAATTAAAAAAAATTGAAATATTATTCTGATTGATAACTATATTTTTATAAATAATCATCGTCAAGTCTCATTTACTTCAAGGCTATCTCACTTCCTCTTAAGTACATTATTTGATAGACGAGTTCGTTTTTTGATAGCGATTTCCGGTAGCGATTTCATTTTCCGGATCTTGGCGCATGTTTTTCGCCAACCAAGAAACCTCTAATGGAAGTCAAGCAAATTTATTGTGGCCAAGGCTAGGACAAAATGATATTTATTTCTCGCTTAATATCTCCAGCGTTTTGAATAAAATAAAGTATATTATTAGTTACATCTTTTTTATTAAACATATCCAAGAATTATATTCAAACAATGTGTTTTGTAATGTAAATGTTTGAAATTAGATGGTGAACCTTTAACAGAACATAAAGATAATTTTCAGAGGATAGCAATCAGTCCCAGTGGATAGCAATCAATCCCAGTGGATAACTTTTTCTACTTATAAAAATGTTTACTTATAAATGGAAGAGTTCAATAGACTCAGAGGTTATCCCAAAACGTTTAAATTAAATGATTTAAATCCTGGGAAATATGATCTGATATCATTGAGAAAAATTAATACTAAACATGGAGATTCAGTAATCGTAAAGTTAGATGTGGAAAATGAAGAAAAAGAGAACCTTGCGAAAAAACATGTGGAACTTTCTGATGATTCATTAAATAAAATCAATAAAGGAAGATACATATTTAAGTATTCGGGTATGATTAATGATAAATACGAATATGAATTAGAGAAAGCTTAATCATTTTAATTCATTTTTTAATAAATTAGAGGGCTTCCATTCATTTGGAGGTCCTCTTTTTCACGCATTTTTTAATTTTGACATTTTGAAAAATATCCAATTTTGATAGATTTGGTCTCATTTTCTGGACCATGGTAATTTCTTCTCATCATCAGAGACAGCGCATCACTATTTCTTTAATATATTATCTTCATATTTTTTATAATTCTTTTTAATAGAGCATTTTTAACTACAATCTATAATTTATTTATTCATTTTAATTTTATAAAAAATGTTTAGAATTAGCTAAAAATTTTGAGTTTTTTAAAGGTATGTTCATCTACTACATAAATGGGGATTTTTAAAAAGGGGGGGGGGTCCCAACCCCACCCTTTAAAAACAGAGCATTTTTAATTAAAATCTATATTTTTTTAACTTTTTTATTCATTTCAATTTTATAAAAAATGTTTAGAATTAGTTAGAATTTTTGAGTTTTTAAAGATATGTGCATCATTGAAGTATGTGGGGCAGAACATACAAATGTTAACTACTAACTTGAACGAGTTTATTGTTGTTTGCTGATAACTCTTCTTGTAAAGTGGGTGTATTCTGATTCCTCATATTGTGTTTGATAACATTAAACTCTCTTTAACCCGTCTTCTTAAGGGATTCTAAATATGATCGAATTACGCGAATGAGGGACAAAATAGTTAGGCATGTTCATTGAATGGATATTTTAACGGTTTACTGAAGTCATTAAATCTATGTAACTAAAATTAACCTAAGTGTGAAGACACGTTTCAATATTTGGTAATATATTTCTATCTTAGTAAGTTTCTACCATCTTCTAGTAAAGTATTTGTGCTATCATAATTTCTAGATAAAAGTCACATGCAATAACTTAATTATAAGAATATACAGTTTAGATTTATTCGGAAATTCTTTCTAATGGCTTGGCAATCACGTATTTTGCATTTTTTTGCAAATATTTTCATTCTTGAAATATCAACTTGGCAATTATTTACAAAATAAAGTGCACCAGCACTACCTTTCGTCATATAAATGGTGCATTAATATCATTACAATATGTGTTTCGTATATTTAGTTTTTCGTTTGTCCAATTTTACATACCAGAAAATATCTACAAATTTTACATATCCAGAAAGAGCTGAATCAAAGAACTTGAAACTTTGCATCCGAAGATAAATTTTGATGGAGAAACAAAATCTGGAGTAAATTGGGAATTGTTCCGGAAGATTTTGATGTTGGTAGGCATTTAGTTATGAAGATAGTCCCTTATGCAAATTTTATGCATATAAATATACAGAGGATGTTATACCCAATCGAATAGTGTTTTTGAATCGGCGCTATTGTGTACTATACACGAATAACCAAGGGTGGTTGTTTTTTCCTACATATATTACTGATTCAAAGTGTTCAAAGTATTCACCAATAATGAAAATTTTTGTCGTTTTAAATTTTAGATAAAACGTGCAATATCTTGAGAGCTTTGCATGTTATATTTATTTGTGCTATATGCTTTTAAATAAGGAACCAAATAGAAAATAGATATTTTCCAAGATTTTAAAATGTGTAATTATGTTTATTTTTTTCGAAGAATTCAGCGCCTTCTTGTACATCTTTAACTTTGATAACAACTAAAATTCTGACATTTATCCATTGAAATAATCGTACTAAATTTCATTCAATTTGCTCGATTTTCCCAAGAATTATCGCAAGGGAGGGACAGCCCAATGGTTAAGACACGGGGAAGGCACTCGAACGACCCAAGTTCAATTCTTGGCCCCGCCCAAACAGTCTCTATGTTCACGCGGAGTACTGGCACGTTAAATATGTGTGTCCGTAAGTCCTTCCTAGAGGTTGGTGGTAGGAGAAGGAGGGTATGGTCCCTGTGAATGCCGGCGCCACTGGGTTCCAGCCGTCCAAACATAATACCTTAAACCTTCTGGTAGCTCGGACGGTCTGAGACGAACAAACAAACAAACAAGAGTTATCGTGGCTACAAATGGACATGTAGGCATAGACTTTATCTAAAAATTGTGTGATATATATTCAGGGAGGCTCAAAACATGTAGATCCAACAAAATCTGATATTCGGATATTTAACCCCATTACAATCCTTTATCTTTACATATATAGAAGGTATTATGGGGAAAGTAACAGGATAATATTGAAAAATAAAAGTTTGCTATTTTAAATTTTAGTAGTAAATACACCTATTTAGGGATTTTATAGGCAATACATATAGCAGTAAATTTCTAAAATAACCACAAGATGCAAACATTCATTCATTCCGTTTCTAAAATTTAAATTCCTGAACCACATTCCTGTGTTTCTCTTTAAACTAATTGCTCTCCTGTTTACTTGAAATTATCTGATGATTATTTGTGCATCGTGATTCCAATTAAGTTCGGAATCTCAAAGGAATCCGGAAATTGCCATAAAAGGCATGTCATAGGAATTTTCCAATGCCACATCGTGTGTTGAAGCTGATAATGGCCATATGGACAACTGACTGAGTGTCTTAGTGCCGGATTCATCCATATGGACAACTGGCGGAATCTTAGTGGTACTTAACTGACGGATTCTTAGTGATACTTAACTGACGGAATTTTAGTGATACTTAACTGACGGAATCTTACGGAAGGTCTGACGGAAAGACTTAGCGGAAGACTTCAGACAAATTGGGAACACTCAGATACCAAATTATTTCAAAATATATCTTTTGTCAAAATATATCAGAAAACTGTTCAATTTTGTAGAAATCTTAATTAATTGATGTCTTTTTCGTTTTACTGAACAGTATATCGCGTAATGAAGGTGGATCTTTCTACATATTTATTAAAATGTTCTACAGTTTAGTAATTTATTATTCCCTTCGAAATTAATTTACATAGAATACAATAATTTGAACTGATGTTAAATACAGGTATACAGGATTATTGTCTTTTCGTCAAAAGAAATAAAATGTTAATTGTCTCTGGCAAACTCTTGATACTCTATGAAACATGGTACATAATAAACTAAATTTTCATCTTTATCATTTTCTTTAATAAAACATCATACATAATTTAGAGTAACTGAGCAACTTTGTGAGAGGTCGCATCATAAATTTTAGAGTAGACGGGTGGTTTTGAAAACGTGTCAGCTGATATATTGATTGAAACGATGTCGCAGTATAAAGATGGTAGCAGCAATGAGTCCAGGAAAATATAGAATCACCACAAATGATTTCGATGATCTAGGCGAAAAATGTTATGAGGCATATGGTTTATTTGCACAGAATGCAAGTAATGTTCATGCCCCGGGTTAGCCCCAGGAATGAAAGGGGGATAGTAATTACTCAATGTAGACTATTGCACGATGCCTCTGCACAGACAGGATGGGACAGTTCGGCACCATGGTTGGAATAAGGCAAGACAGAAGTTGTAAATTTCGTAAAAAGAGATGGCGTAGTAAATGTCAAACTGAAAACTACAAATCTCTCGAAATTTATAGCCCTTGCCAAGTGTTAGGTCTCACCGGGACCCGGACGAGACCTCCCGACTGTGGGAAGACCACCAGTACTCAATTTCTATTGGGACGCATAGGAAATGAGCGTGACTACTCAATCCACTAGTTTGGTCGGAATTAGAATCGCCCATTTCTCACACACAAGTAATGGAACGAATGAGCAGACAAGACAACTTTCCATTGCAATTTGTTCCTACCTCTTCAAAATCTGAAGGCACTCGACTTTAGAAATGTAAAAATTAGACTCAATTATAATCTCTTTAGATAAGGTCTCCAAGTGTAGGTGCACTTGTTTTGAAGCCCGATTCGAAATGCATTTTGGCGCAATTTTAGGTCCCAGTTTCCGCTGTCACTCTCTAGCGGCAGCTCTGAAAATAGACGGCGTAATATGGGCTACTCCTTTGGACCCTTTAAACTACATTTAAGCCGTGACAACTGTGTAGACTGCAAGGACAATAATCGACAGCTCAGTGTCTATCTCACCTCACAGACGAGTATACTTGTACAGCGTGTTTGCTGGGAAGCAATCCTGGGCCCCTATGCAGCGTACAACACACGTAAGTTCGTCAACCGTCATCGGTGCGGTATGTGTGACGCAAACAACTCCAAAATTTATACTGAGGGCGACCCAACTTGCATCGGTCTACACGTAGTTGCCGGATCTCTAGGAATCGTTGGGCCAACCGGCCTGTGTTCCCCAATTAGTGATGGAATTCCAATTCAGCGAAATCTCCTAAATCCGCGTATCCTTGTGAACTGTGTTCTATCGTCTACCTATGTCCTCTTCACTATGACCTGGAATTATCTATTCTGGAATTTACACGCCATTTCATCTGTGGTGGTGGTATTGTTTTTTAAGTTCCTATTGTGATGTAATGTATATTTATGTTTCAATCTAAATCTAAGTATCAGTGTAATTTTAAGCTTTAGGAAATTCCCCTTACTAAATAAATTGAATTTTAATTAATGAAGTGAAGTAGCACTTATCATAATAATCCCGTACACCCCCGAGATCAAGCTTGGTACGTTTAAGTGCAGTGTAGTTGTATTACTATTGTCAATGTTTAATAATTTATGTGTTTACAAATATGTGTTAGTGGCGACAAATCGACTTCTTATTTTAGTAGATATGCAATGCACTTTGATCTATTCAGATTCCACTATTACATTGACAATAATAATACAAATGCACTACACTTAAACGTATCAAGCTTGACCTCGGGGGTGTACGGGATTATTATGATAATTGCTACTTCACTTCATTAATTAAAATTAAATTTGTCCAGTAAGGGGAATTTCCCAAAGCTTAAAATTACACTGATACTTAGTTTTAGATTGAAACATAAATGTACATTACATCACAATAAGAACTTAAGAAATAGTACTCTCCACCACAGATGAAATGGCTTGTAAATTCCAGAATCGTTAATTCCAGTTCATAGTGAAGAGGGCTTAGGTAGGCGATAGCACACAGTTCACAGGGACACACGGATTTAGCAGATTTCGCTGAATCGGGATTCCATCACTAATTGAGGAACACTGTCCGCTATACACTCCACCGACCATTTGCCGGTTTGCCCAGCGATTCCAGAGATCTGGGAACTACATGCAGGTCGATGAAGACTGGGTGCCCTCAGCATAAATTTTGCAGTTGTTTGCCTCATACATACCGCACTGATGACGGTTGATGTATTCAGCTGACGTGTGTTGTATGCTGCATAGGTGCCCAGGATTGATGCCCAGAAAACACGCTGTCTACGTATAGTCTTCCGTGAGGTTAGACATACACTGAGCTGTCGATTAACGTGCTTGCAGTCCACGCAGTTGTCACGGCTTAAATGTAGTTTAAAGGATCCAATGGGGGGTAGCCCATACTACGCCTTTTATTTTCAGAGCTGTGTGGTACTGCGTGGCAAAAGGGGCGAAGTCCTCGCTGCACATGATCGAGTTATGCATCCTGCTGATGATGCATAACTCGATCTAGTTCTGCCTTAACTCGACTTGGCTTAGAGCGATCATATCACTTAATTTGTTGAATGGTCGCGCTTGGTTACGAGCTACACTTGCGTATATGTACTCGTATCAGGGTACAAAAATCGGATCCTTACTATATGCATAGGGCTGCCGCTAGAGAGTGGCAGCGGACACCGTTACCTAAAAATGCATCAAAATGCATTTCGAGTTGGGCTTCAAAACAATGCATCTACACTTGCAAAACTTCTCTAACGAGATTATAATTGAGCTAATTTTTACATTTTTAAAGTCGAGTCCCTTCAGACTTTGAAGATAGAGGAACAAAATGGGGTGGAAAGTTTTCTTGTCCGCTCATTCGTTCCATCATTTGTGTGTGAGAAATGGGTGGTTTTAATTCCTACCAAACTATTGGATTAAGTAGTAACGCTCATTTCATATGCGTCCCAATAGAAATTGATGACCGGAGGGCTTCTCTCAGTCAGGAGGTCACGTCCGGACCCCGGTACTCGACACTTGACAGGAGCTAGAAATTTCGAGAGATTTGTAGTTTTCAATTTGACATTTACTACGACATCTCATTTTACGAAATTTACAATTTCTGACTTTTTCCATTCAAACCAAGGCGCCGAAATGGTGGTTTTAAAAACGTGTCAGCTGACATGTTGATTGGAACGATGTCGCAGTATGAGGATGGTAGCAGCAATGGGTCCAAAAATGTACAAAATTACAACAAATGGTTTAAATGATCCAGCCGAAAATAACTTAAGGGGATTTTTCGATCATGAGAGCAGCAATAATGACACCAATGGTGTCCATGTCGTGTATTCAATAGGACATAGCTTTCTCTACACATCATGCAGTATCAAGACACAAAATTAGGCACAACGGGTAGAGGCGGGAATTCACTTTCAGAGTCTCTTAAACTGTATAGTATTAACCGCCCAACATACTGACAGACCTTTTAGAATAGTGTCAAACCTAAGAGTGAGCGGGAGTTAAAGCGGGGTAGTTATATGAAATAACAACATAAACAAACCGTATAGTATTGACCGCCCAACATATAGACAGATCTTTTGGAAACAGTATCAATCCCAAAAGTGACCGGGTGTTAAAGCAAAGTAATTATATGAAATAACAAAATAATTAAACCGTATAGTATTGACTATCCAACATATAGACAGACCTTCTGGAATTGTGTCAAACCCAAGAACGTCCGGGAGTTAAAGCAGTGTGGTTATATGAAATAATAACATAAATAAACAGTATAGTATTGACCGCATAACATATAAACAGACCTTTTGGAATAGTATTAAACATAAGAGAGACCGGGAGTTAAAGCAGGGTAGTTATATGAAATAACAAAATAATTAAACCGTATAGCCAGACCATTTGGAATAGTGTCAAACCCAAGAACGCCCGGGAGTTAAAGCAATGTAGTTATATGAAATAACAAAATAAATACATTTGAAAAGGCGTGATAAGCACTTCCCCGCCAAATTACAAAACCGAAATCCGTAATGAAAATAAGCAGCCACTAATTATGAATAATGAAATAAGCTTTCGGTATTTATTTATAACTCGACCATTATTTATAAATAATAAAATAAGTGCATCGATCGCTATCCCGACGCCGGTAAATGATGGTACGGGCCCCATATCGGTAGGTGAAACATCTCGGGTCTTCGGTAGCGTAGGGAGAAAGGTTCCTTCCCCTGTGCGTATGAGTGACCTTCAAGTGGGGGTCTGATCGGAAGTGCTGAATTGCTAGGTTCATTCAAATTTTCTAAGACATGTGCCGGATAAAAAATTTGTAATTAATCAGCTGGTGGATTTAGGTAATTATTTTTTCTGGAGTTGTATGTGATATTTTAAGGAGGTGCTGAAAAAAGAAACGATGGATAGCAAATCCTATTCTGTATATCGTAATAAAATAATAGGAGAGGTTTAGGTTTAAAATGTACGAAGAGTATATATAATTTTAAAATTCGCGGTAAGTCGTCTAATAATCGTATGGATTCCTTACAGACTTTGTTTAAAAGATAATTTTTCGATCTTAATGAGGGCGTCTAGATGTAAACTCTGATGATAGTTTAGGTATCTAAAAAATCGATTTGTGTGAACATCGCCCAAAATCATTGTAAATCGGGCGACAACTTAAAACAACTAAAAACAATTTAGAAAAAAATTAGACCGAGATGCACTTATTGGGACCCTATGTACCAAATTCCATGGTAGTACGATGCTTAGATTTTTCACTACACAATCACACACATACGCACACACACACAGATAGACATGTTTCTTTATTAAGTAAGATTAGAATTTGTACCTGTTAAAGAGAGCGAGCGCACTCTTAAAAAATTAAGCTGCAACATTTTTTAGGAAGTTTTATCAATGCATGGTGCTTAGTTTTCTCAATAAAAAATTGGCGCAGTTGTTCTGCCCAGTGGTCGAGTTTCAGCCTTTTATTCCCCCAATGGGAGTTTTGGGAGGGATATGAGAGACTTTACCTCTCCCCCATTTTGTTTCACTACGGAAGGAAAATTTAAAATCCGGTTCCACTAGGTTCGGTCCACTAATTGATACTATAAGTGTGCTAAGGTTCAGCATTTTAGGTAAACGGAAGAGCTGCTTGAGGGTCTAGAAATCATTTAAAGAAAAATCCACATTCTTCGCCCCGGGAGGGAGTGATTAAAAATATGACCACTTTAAGTCCTGTCCAATGGTTAATACCATAAATGTGAAATGATTCAGCCTCCTAGTTCACTAGGGGGCTTCTGGAGGGTCTAAAAAGGCTTAAAAATCATTTTGTCAGCCCCCAGGGTGTAAATCGAAAATTTGGCTACGTTAAAATCTATTCGGTGGTCAATACTATAAATGTGCAAAGATTCAGCCTTCTAGGGTACTACAGAGCTTTTTGAGGGTCTGAAAAGTCATTTCGTGACCCCATTTACTCTGCTCTCGGTGGAAGATAATTCGAAAATCCAGCTATGTTGGGTTCGGCTTCCTAGTCAATACTAAAAGCGTATGCAGTTTTAAACTTCTAAGTTACCGAGTGGCTTATGAAGGGTCTGGAAAACCTTTTCGAATAAACCTATTTTCTCTAAACCCTGGGAGGGAGGGAGAAATAAAAAAAATCCGTTTCATTAGGTTCTGTCTCGTGGTTGGTATTTCAAGTGTACAGAAATTCACTCATCTGAATCCACAGGGAAAGTTTCTAGACTAATGCTTTTAAATGTACAGGCTGGCACAATAGCTGCTATTTTGACTCCCAGTTTAAGCAATGGCTGCACATGGCGAAAAGAGGGTTACATTCATGTCCTTTTTCCTGGATCTCCAGGAAATCAAAGCATTCTAGATTATTTTTTTGAACGATTGGTACACTTTTTAAAAGCAGAAGCACCTATTTTACAGCTAAATTGCGTAGAAAATATCAGCATTAAATATGCGCGTGACATTGAACTAGAACATGCAGATGACAACTGACTGCACTGGTTGGTATCAAAATGGCAGTTGCGTCAGCCTGGATATTTAACAACCTTATTCTAAATTGGAAGAAACGACTTTTCGATCTCTCTATTTCTCCGCCACCGGAGAAAAGAACGAGAAGAAGACTCTGTCATACCCCATAGTTGACACTATATGTTTATAGATATTTATTCTTCTATGTTACCGGGAGGGGTATGGAAAGTCTGTAAAGACAGAAACCGTTAGAAAATTGTTATATAGATTGTGTCTAACAATTCAGTATTTCAACGGAAGATAATATAATCGACAACAATTTCTAATAGAAGGTTGTGTCTTAGTGTGAACCTTAAAAAGCGATCAATTGTAGATAAAATAGGGCGCCCAAATCTTAGGATCTTAAAGGATTCCGTATCAAAACAAATAGTTTTCTATACATTTGTCTTTCTTTATCTTAGAAATAGAAATCGTAGTCATTAAAACTCATAGGATTTCTTGAAAACAATCAGATAAAATTTAGGAATGTGGAGATGTTTAATATAGGGATTTTCTTAGATTCAGAGCACAAAATGTTACATAAGCATATACACGATTGATGCGTATACCATACAAAATGAAGGTCTGTATGCAATATGTGATTAAAGATACAAGCAGCGCAATAATCTGCGCAAAAGTATATAAAAAAGGTTTACATCTATTTCAGAGATTATTTCCATTTTACACCGACGTATATGATTAGACTGACCGAAAGCAGCTAATGTTGGTGTTTATATTTTCTTAATTAAATTGATCGTTTGTCACTGGATACGTGTTTTGAAACTTCCGACACAGAGGCTGCCATACAAGGTTTATTATTTTTTACTGAAACGCATTGACTGTGATCAATGTTATAAATGGGCCCATGCCATTAAATCAATTTATTGTATTGTTGATGTAAATTTTGTTTGATATTTTCAGAATGCCCAGACACCTTGCAGACCTATTCTAATAAAGATAAAATTTTTCTTAAATAAGATTTTCTGTGTTTTCTTATCACTCTATTTTTGTTTTATATGCTTTGTTTGAAAAATTTGCCTTTTGAAGAGAACTATTTGATTTGGTCTCTTGCCGTCTCTTGAGTGTTTAGCGTATTATTATGCAAATTCGTTTTGATCAATATCACCTATTTATTTCTAAAAAATATTATAAAATTGACGCAAATGAATGAATTATGGCACCTATGCAATTCTGGCGAAAACGAATCTTGGAGACACGGTTTTGCTAATTGCTCTAAATATGAAAATTTTCGTCCAAAATATCTACCGGATCTATACAGTGTTGTTGATTTTGTAAATATTTTATTATATCATATATAGTTTATTTTATTGTTTACCATATCTTGTTTGTTACACCGTTCCAAACACATGTTATAACCCACAGGTTCGGATTTTTATTTAGTATGCTTTTACATTTAATTGAGCTTGTTACTTCACAAAATAATTT